>PVJO010017495.1:0-39078 GCA_004026905.1 Hystrix cristata | reverse complement strand
TAAATAGGCTATCCTTCTTCCAATGAGGGTTTTTGGCTTCTTTGTCAAAGATGAGGTATTTGAGTGTGCCTGGGGTTATTTCTGCATCCTCCAACCTATTCCATTGATCCTCAGGTCTGTCCTTTTGCCAGTACCATGCTGTCTTTAATACTGTAGCTCTATAGTATAGTTTTATGAGTTTTTTTTTTTTTTTTTTTTTTTTTTTTTTTTTTTTTTTTTTTTTTTTTTTTTTTTTTTTTTTTTTTTGGTGCTGGGGATCGAACTCGGGCCCCTGTGCTTGGAAGGCAAGCACTTTAACCACTGAGCTAAATCCCCAGCCCCTATTTCAAATTTTCAATTCCAAATTCATTTTAACTAAAACCAACGTACTGAGAGTATCATTTTTCTCAGTGTTGAATAGCTTTACCTAAAGACAGGAGATTGTACTTTATAAACAATTAGGGGTAATTCTTTTTTTCAAAACTCACATGACCATTTTTTCTGGAAAAGCCTTCTAAACTTCTGGGTTTTGGTTCCAATGTACTTAACTGAAAATTGAGGAAAATAAAGATACCACCATCATGGTGCTGATATGAGAACTAAATTTCAGAATAAACCAAAATATCTATAGAGTATTTCATGCAGTGTGTGCAAAATTCTGTTTTTTACTGGGTGTGTTAATTAAAAAAGCAGCTACCATCAAATAGATACTATAATTTGAAAATATATACTTCTTATGATGGATTAATTTAAAACATTTCAAGTTTTTTTGGGGGGTGATGGAGATCGAATGCAAGGCCTTGTGCTTACTGGGCAAGCACTCTACCACTCTACCACTACATCCCCAACCCCAAAACATTCCAAGTTTAAAAACTCATTTCAAATCTGAAAAAAATAAATGTAAGATATATTTTTCACTAAACTTTTATTCTTTTCCTCATACTCAAAATAAATTCTTCCTCGCAGTCTTAGATGAAGCATCATACATTATAAATACAAAAATTTTTCAAAATATTTTATATGTAAAGATATAACTTTTTTTATTTTCAGAAAACAACTACCTACAGTAAACTTGATGATTTTGAAAAAAACGATAATTAAAATTGATGCGGCCTCTTGCTCTTACATTGCACTTCGTCCTCATTGCTAAGTGTATAAATTTAGTATACAAATTCAGAATTGATTTGTCTTTTGTTCCTGCTCTCAAACATCTTTTGTAGCTTTTCAGTAACATTGTTTTTATGTAAATCTGAAAACAGAAGTTTAAACATTAGGTTTTCATCTCTCATAGTAACACTGAAAAGGTATACATTGAACCCTGATAAGAACATGAATATTTTCTCTAATATATTGAATTATTATAGCTCTTTGGTAAATTATAGAAGTCTGTTTTTTGATGTTTATTTTAGTGGCTATCTGTAGCATAAGATTTCATATATTGCAAAACAATTCATTCATCTCAATGTGATTTTCAGAGACATTGTTCCTTATAATCTTTATCCATAATGGTGCTTTTTACATTCTTGAAAAGAAAAAAAGAAATAAAGAAAAGAGAAGAAGGAAAATATGCAATTAAGCTGAACGATGTTGTGTTTCAAACAATTTGTATAGTAATCTAATGCCATGAAATGTATTTCTGTAAGACTAGTACATCTTTTGGATACAGTAAAAGCACAAAAGAACATAATTTAAAAAGAAAGGACCCTTCCTTCCGATCTTTTCCAAAGAATAAAACTTCATATAAAACACAACTAAATATTTACAATATATCAGCCCAAGTATATTCTCATAAAATTTTATGAAAAATATTGAGACCAAGACCATCAATTTCAGTATAGCAAAGCTAATGGAAGGAGACACTTTTAGTTGTAGGAAAAGCTCCTACACAGGACTGAATCACTGAACACTGGACAACTTGTAAACTAAAGAGAGTAGGTCACAGAATATTTATATCCCAGAAACCTTAAATACAGTAAAAATATAAATATTTATTAGATTTATTCAAGTCTTTAATGCCATATGTATACTTACCTTCTTTAGCGATTATCATGATTTCCACTATTAAATTCTGATTAGTTTTCTTAAGAAAACCTTTATGAGCTTCTGCTTTAACTAATTGATGCATTCTCAAATAACCCTCAGTGTAGTGCAATTATGTTGATAATTTAATTGAATAAACTTGGACTTAGAAAGTGAATTTTGTCACATAGTAATTTTTAATTCAATGAGAAGGTTTTAAGAGACTTTAGTGTTAACAATGTTCATGTGGACAATCTTATTTGCCTAGATTTAGGGAAAAAAAAAAACATGAATCTACCTCCTATCTAATTTTATGCAAGAAATATCAAGTCAACAAATAATTCAGTGTATATATTACAGCCCTTAGGTTTATTCTTCTCTTTATAATATCTTGTGTATCAACTATTTTTGTCTGCACAGAAGGAAGTAGATACATTTTGTTATATACAGGTAATGTATTTTCTAATTTGCTTTTCATGTATCAACAAGTTTTAGACACTGAACTATTACTAAGGATGAATTGTCAACACACTCACAGGATTTACAGATTTTACCCAATGTGACCTTTACTAATAATTACTAGAGAGTACAAGAAAAGAGCAGTGTTACCAATATAGCATTTGTGTTTGTTAAAGTTTTTCTAACACAGAGCTAAATGTAAACACTAGCTTACATACACTGGGTTGAATTACAGAAGCAAATTATTCTAATACTCTTTAAAATGGTAAGGGAATCTTTATTTGTGAAATTTGCACTAGGGAGGGAGACTGGGCTCAATTGTGACTAAAATAAGAAGCAGGAGTTTATATCCAAGCCACAGGGAGAGGAACTCAGCAGACGGAAAATTCCTAAGAGACTTCAAGAATGGGTCAGTCATTTTGCTAAAAACACTTAACAGGATTCTTGCTGAAGGCAGGCCAGGAAGATCCGCTATCAAGAGCATAATGATTCTTTCTAAAATGATTTGCTAGTTAAATTTGAATGTCATCTTGAATGAAGTAATAGACTCCCGTAGAGATGATTATGAGAAGGTTAATGCACTGATGAGCTCCGGCTGCATAGTCTGTTAGGAGGTGTGGCTTAGAGGGACAAAAGGGATCGTGGAAGCTTGACCTCCATAGCCATATCCGGTCCCTGGCCTTCCTCTCTAGCTCTTCTCTTCTCCGCCTCAGGGATGGCAACCGTCAACTGAAACCTCTCAAGCTGAGTCAAAAATAAACCTCCTCCTTTAAGTCCCTTGTGTCAAGTACGAGAAAGCTGATTAATCCAACTGACTTAGCGAGATTCTTTTTATGACTGGACTAAGCAGACTGAAGGCAGGTCCAAGTGATGAGGCTATTAAAAAAAAAAAAAGACTCAGAGAAAGCTCAACAAACATTTGGTGAAGAGAAGGTTTTTCAGTAATTTTAAAGTTAAAATTAACTAGGCAATCAGTATAATTTAACTAAAAGTAATTCCAAACGTATTGCTCTTTGATGGCATTCTGATTATAGCAGGCTATTGAACATCACATGATAAACTAAAATTGTTTAAACATTTTTTCAGAAAAGTTAACAATATTAGTCATGGTATAGTGCATTACATTTTTTTTTCTAATAACACTTTCTTTATAGTTCTCATTAATAGAAGTGTAAAGGCATCATATGTAGAACCAATTTTACTGTCAGTTCATATAGAAGAATAAAAAGTGCTCTGTAAAAACATAAAGCCATAATTGGACATTTTTTAAATTCCTGATAATTAAAATTAAGAATTTATCACATTATATAAATTAATTAGCAACAATGATAATCCAAAGATTTCAATGAAATCACTTGTAAACTTCGTGAAATTAACAGTTCCCGACACCCTTATAATTGTTAAGCAGCACTGTTTCTCATGTGAAAATGGCTTGGAAAATAATTGATTATAATATTTACCATTTCATACTCCACAACTTGAGTTAAATTACCAACAGCTAATCAAAATGATATAACAGCAATGACAATGAAGTATAACTCACTATGAGAGAGATTAGTATAGGTTAAGAAAACAAAGTCCAGAAGAAAAGACAAATAAGTTTGCAAAGAAGCTATTTAAATGAAAGTTTCTGCTGGTTTTTTTTTTTTTTTTTTTAAGACATGAACTGTAGCCATTAAATTTAGACAGGTATCTACAGTTTAAATGCAACATTCTGCTGCATAAAAAAGCATATATAGCATATATACAATTCTTTTATGCTCATTTTGCTTTTGTTAATAAGTGTATGGATGTTTTCCTTTTTAGTTACATAGTGCCTTTTTTACATTTTTAGAAAGTGTTAATCAGATTAAATATTTTAAAAATGTGTAACTTGTTTTAAAATTTATTTCCATATATGTACTGTGGACACTGAGCGGATATTTTAATAATATCATACATAATAGCCCAAAGAAGCTTGAAACTAACAATTTGCTTTCCTGCTATTAAAATGTCTTTATCAAATACAGTTTTATAAGCAAAATTTGAGAAATTCTGAATAGAATAGAGATACATGAATGCACATACACGCACACATATCCATATAGCGAATTTTCAATGTATGTTGATATGGAAGAATGTAAGTCATATTGCAAGTAAATGTGACATTCTTGCTGGATAGTCTCAATTTCTTTGCCCTTAATATTCTTGACTGTTGCTCCTTAGTACATTTCTAGCAAGTTTCGTGACAGTTTGATATACATCAGCCAAGTTTGATCACAGTTATCTTTAGGATTAGCCAATTCTGATTGACTGTTAGTATGATTCTTTTAGAAGAATGCTAATACTGTATATAGGATTAAGAAGAAATACCATTAAGAATGGAGAAAATTAGCTTCTATGATATTATTTGTCCATTTCTCTTCATAGTATAAGAGAAAACACAGACGTGATACATAATCTCAGAAAATGACCTAGATTTGTTCAGACAGACACCAAGGAAATAAATCTTTACCCCTCATTCCACATACTCAAAGCATTTTATTTTACACATGCTGTAGATTCAAGAGGTGGAAAATATCAAATTTTTTGTTGTCTTAAAACTCATCCTGCTCGGTAGCGTATGAGATTCTCTTGGGCATTATTTCAATATAAGGTATGTTCAATAAAGGCACATTTCATGAATAAATATCTTGATATTTGGGCATACATACAATATTTTCATTATGGAAGCAAACCAAAAGCAACTATTGAAGATAATTCATTTTTAAGACTAAATACATGACCCTTCTGTTAAATAAAATTGGCATGATATATATTTCCTTTTCTAAAGAACTGTATAATTTAATTCATCAGGAAAGATCTTGGTTCTGCCAAAGGAAAGCTCTTTAATGTATCCTATCACATACTGTGGAGAGAGCTTCATTTTCTGAATGAGTTCAGCAGGATTTTGCCTGGATGCAGCCAAATTTAAAAGAATGGTAGGGATATAGATGGCCAAGAAAAGAATGCCACCCTGAACCTCCACAGAGAGGTTATTAATTGAGAGCACTGCTATTGAGTATCACACAATTCTGGAAAATACTCTTTTAATACTATGTAAAATGAGAACCCTGAAATAAACATATTTACAAAATTTCAGAAACACCTAATAAAACAAAGATATGTGTCTTAGCTTTTCTAGAGTCAATGGTTTGTAAGAAAACAGATGTAATAGAGGATGTTTATAAGTCACAACATTCACCCACAAGCCAAATACAGGAAGAGTGCTGAATGTCCACTGTTTTAAAAGTGGATAGCAAAATACTTCCTGTTATAGTTTAGATCTAAAATGTCCCCCCGAAGTCTCATTTGCTCAGGGTTGGGGCTTTTGGAAGGTGACTAGATGGTGAAGACTCTAAGGTTAAACACTGTCTTAATCTCCTGATGAGATTGAAATTGGATGACATTACTGGGATGTAATGGAAACTTAGATGATGGACCCTCTGGAAGGTGGTAGTCATGGGCATGAACTTGAAGCCCTGTTGCCCTGATATTTCTGTTTCAGTCCATGCTGGAAAGCAATGCTGACAGCTGACCATGGGCTGGAAGCTCTGAAATGTGAGCCAAAATAACCTTTCTTCCTCTACGTTGATTTTATTAAGTATTTTGTAACAAGGACACAAACCTGACTAACAGACATCCTCTAGAGTGAAAATACTGCAAAATGTCTTTATGAGTAACATTCAACTGTATTACTTAAGAAAAAAATATATCAGATGTCATGGAACTCATTTTTGTAATTTTAATTAACATCATTATCGGAGTAACACATCAAAAGCATTATACTCTATCATTTGAAAATTGTGCAATTTTTGTCAGGCTGTGGTATAGAAAATGAGAGGATTTCCCATGAGCCATTCATCACTTAAAATTTTAAATATTTTTGTGACATATGCAAAAATACAAGGAAATAAAATTCTTATTTCATCCTTAAGGGTGCCAAAGAGGCTAATCTCAAGAATAGAACGAAACATGTTCAGATTAAGCCCATCTTTGAATTGCTGCAGATCAGCTAGGTCCATTTTCTCCACACAGACCCCTGTGGCCGCCTGAAGCAAGCAAAACAGGATAGCTACTCACGGAGTCCAATTACTTTTTAATCTTGCCAAGGATTCTCTGAGTGAACATCAGTATTATTGTAGAGTAACATTTTCCTTTAGAAGACGGTCAGAGAGTAAGTGATATTACTATGGTCAGTCACAATCTAACGAAGTTAGATCGGAGTAAGGATTTGCCCCATCCTTCTCCTTTGTTTACATTTTTTTAGCGGGTGACCATCTGTCATTTTCTTACATATCCGGTAAGGCAGCTCCCTAAGCGTTGATCCAAATTTCTCAAAACCCAGGCAAGTCCTGCCTCTGGTACCTGACAGAGCAGTTGCCAATACACACCATGGCTCCTCTACAGCCCTCCAGGGATCACAGCGTTCTCATCTTTCCATTTTTTTAACTTTTCTGTTCCCAAATTATATCTTTCAGCAAGTAAGGATCATAAGATGCTCCAGTGATTTAGGGGACTATGTACTGTAAACAGAAAGCAGTGTCAGTGGAGTTGAGAAGACTGAGAAAAGGGGTAGCATTTTTAAAGCAAAGTAGTGATGTATTCAGAATTGAATTTCTGGATGACTCTTCAGCGAGCATAAATTTGAAGTGAAGAGGTTGGGTTGAAGTTAAGGAATTCAGTAACATATTCAGTGTAAAACAAAACAAAAGAATGTTCAATATAATGCCAAGGAAAAGGGGTATGCATTGAAACATGAAAAGTTATGACTCAAAACCGAGCACCAAGTGAATATGGTAGGTAAAACTGAGTGTGCTATTAACTGGATTCTGCCTTTGACAACTTGTAAGTCTTTGTACAAATTACTACTATAAAATAGAAGTAAAATCAAATGTAGAGTTCCTATCATAAGTACAAATATAATGTCCAGTCAGTAGAATATTCTTGATTTCATAAAATAAGTCAAGAGAAGAGTTATGACTGGCAAGTCATCAGAAAGTCTGTCCTCCATGAAGTAGGACTGATGATGGAGAAAAGGCTTGAATCATGAATTCTAAAAAATTCCTGAGACAAGAAAAGAGGCAGTGTAGAGAGTAGCAAGTTTTGGAAACAAAAAGATTTGAATCTTAACTCTTGGTATCCTCTGTAAAGCAAGATATTGGTGCTTCCCTCCTAGAGGTTTTTCAATATTAGATATGTGCAAACAACTGGGATGTCTGCCATGTATATCCTTAACAGTCAGTGCCTGTCGTCATTATCACAAAAGAATCTGCTCATTTAAAGCCACTTCTGTGCCTGTTCATTAAACCAAAATATGTTCTGCAGAACAAAAATTACCTACATCGGAGGGCTAAGGGAAAGATGAAATGATGAAGAATCAGAATAGAAACTGATTATCAAATTAAAAAAAAACAACAAATTCTAGGGCTGAATCAGTAATATACAATATACGGTACACAGTAATATCATACAATATACAGTATTATCAGTTAAATACTACAGAAAGGACAGAAAAGATAAAGATAGAAGAGAACCTTAGAACTTGTATAAGTTCTTATTTAATATGTTAATAAAGCACATATAATATCTTCTTGATATCAATTTTTCTTTTTTATTAGTTGTCTGTGTAATGTTTTACATACATTTTATTTTCACAATTAAAACATAATTCTACGATATTATCTAAGTATGCTAGTGTTGTTATAAAAAAAGTACCACATACAGGGGTTTAAACGACAAAAATGTGCCATCTCAGATCTGGGACCTAAATGTCTGAAGTCAGGGTGCCAGTTGATTTGGTTCCTTCTGAGTGCTATGAGGAAAAATTTGTTCCATGAATTCCTTTAGCATCTGATGGGATTCTGCCAATCTTCCACTTCCGCTGACTTTTAGATCAGAGTTTCTGCCTTCATCTTCACATGATGTATCACATGTATATGTTTGGTGCCAACATCCCCACTCAGCGTTGTCAGTGTACCAATCATACTGACTCGGAGCCTACACTGTCTCTGTTTTCAAATTAGAACACATTTGTATATGCTAGAATTAGGATTTCAACACAACATAGGGATTGGGGGAACATAAATCAATCCATGTTAGGCTCCTAAATTCACAAGGGGCATGCTTTAGATCAGCCCTCTTGTGTGGAAACCAGTGAGGTTTGTATCTACAGCCAGAGTGAAAAATGCTGTTATAATTCTGAGAATGCTGGTGTACACCTGTAATTCCAGCAGTCTGGGAGGTTGAGGCAGGAGGGATCACAATTTGGAGCCCAGGCAAGGTAACGCAGCAAAATAGAAAGATGAGGTTTCAAAATTTTAAAAAGTAATAATAATAATAATAAAATAGAACAGGGACAGGGACAGGGATGTAGCTCAGTGTGAACACCCTGGGTTCAATCCCCAGTAATACACACACACACACACACACACACACACACACACACACAGAAGAAATAAAACAAGAAGACACATTAATAATGTATTTCATTTATTCCACCATTCCCAAAATATTATTACTACAGTCTGTAAGCAATATAAATATTATTGAATTGATTTGCATTCTTTTAGTCATTCTTAAGTTTCTGGAATCGTGTGTGAATTTATTTGACATTTATGGCACATTTACACAAATTAGCCACATTTCCAGGGCTTATCAGCTATGTCTGGGCAATGACTACTGCACTGGACAGAGAAATTCTAGACCAGAAGTTTTCAATTTGTTTTCTTCCTGTGAACACTTTGTTAATCTTGTGAAACAGGGATCAGGACTCAGTAAATTTGTTTTTATTGACATTTATCACAGAACCTAGTGACCGTGAAGCAGATAAAATAGGGTTTCTCTCACTGATTTCTTCTGCTTATTTTCTTGTTTTTCTTTTTGCAAAATTTAATTGCCTTTATTGTATTCTAGGCAAACCAATGGAATGAGAGATGGAATATCTATTCTTTATATCCTAAACACTGTCATGGAGTAATCATGCAGTCATGTTTATTATTACTACGATGACCAGCGTTCATATCCACAAATTGGTTTGACACAGACATAGCACAGTTACAGAAGAGGATAAAAATAATAATAAAAATTATGTTTACTAAATGAGAAAATCATTGTTCAATGCATTTCCATAATTATAGAATCATTAGCACTTAGTCCATGATTAATTGGTTTCTGAGTGTTGATTACTGAGCACAGGCCCCCCAAAATCTTGCAATCCAGTGTGTAAATAGACCTCATGTTCTTAATAGTTTACTCATGCATTCAAAATTGTTAAGAATTAATCGTGAACAAACCATAATATCCAATTCATTAGTTTTTAAAAACAAAAAAAAATTAAAACTTTTCATTTGACTTCACAAAATAAGCTTATGTAACATTTTATAGAAAAACAGTAATAATTATGTTGTATCAAATAGTGAGCAGTAGGTTTCAAATGTGTCTCTGCATTTCTTAGTTGCTTTAAAGAATATTTTCTTTTACTTTGCACAAATTATTGTTTCATATCCTAAGGCCACAGCACATTTTGTGAGCTTAGTACATTTTCAATTGCTCCATAAACTACAGGTCCCACTATGTTTCTTTTTTTCAGTGATGAGATTTGAATTCAGAGCCTCGAACTTGGTAGGCATACACTACATCACTGAGCTGCAGGCCCAGCCCTGCTACCGCCCACTTGTAAGACTCTGTGTCCACATAAGCTTCAGGTGGTTACTTCAGGACAATCTCTCCATCTTCAAACCTGTATCATCTGCGATCCCCAATCCAAATGCGGTAGAATCACATGGACCAGGGATTAGGGTGTGGACAAGTCTGCAAGCCATTATCCCGCCTACCTGTGTAACATGTCTATGTGTTTGAACATTGATTAGCTGAAGATATATGTAGAAATCATTTTTAAGAAACATTTGTACAATGTAAATAGTACTAATTTTTATTTATTAATTAAACATGTAGTAAATGTCCACGAGATACAGATTATATGTAATTTTTTCAAGGTTTACAATTGTATTTTTGTATTTCCAAAATGTATATATAAAAATGTAAAAATATATGTTAGATAAATTGACAGTAATGTCTCATGAAGAAAAAAGCCACAGTCTAGGGCTTGTACACGCGAAGAGAGCTCTATTTATTTACATTAACACTTAGAGTTAATTTGTGTTTCTGATATCAGAGGCTTAATAGCATTTTAATGAAAACTATACACATCATAAATTTTAGTCATTAGTTACTACTGAAATATATGTGAGTAGCATAGAAATTGCCTTCTCTTCTTTATTCCTATTTTCCACCTGAAGTTGAAGGGACGATTCTTCACTATTTTTATTCGTGTCTAATGCTTACCATCATTTATTTGCCTTTTTAGAAAGCGCAGGTTTTTAGGAGAAAAAGGTGTAAAGCCTAAATTTTGTCAATAAATATCTTTCCTGATACCAAGTTCCTTAAAAATAAGCAGGGGACAATGATTAATGAAATTGAAAAAATACATGGAAACACTTTAGGCAAATTTTCACTGTCATAACCCCACCATACACTTCAATATTACTTAATAAACTATCAAGATCAGACTTGCAGAGGGTCATTCTCAAGATGGATAAAAACCATCTGCCAAAACATGCTGCTCTTTTTTTTATTAGCTATGTGAATCAGGAAATCTCCATTGTTTTCATGGATAAATTAGCACTAATAATACTGCATACCTCTTAATATTTTTAGGAAGAAATAAATGAATTGCTAAATGTATGAGGCATGGTAGATTTTGAGTACCCTGTAAAATTAGCTGATATTATATCTTCTATATTCAAATACAGTGACAGTTATTGGGAAAAGGACTTTGGAACTGGTTAAAAAGTTCAAAAAGACACAGAAATTCTATATTTTCATTTTAAAATAAATTCAATTACTTTATAATTTCATAAGTTATACCAATAAAACACATAGAAAATGTTTACCATTTGATTAAGTGCCTGATGTAATAATCATTTCTATTAGTAATAGCAATAATAGTAATTGGTTTTATGAAATTAGTGTAACATTGATCCAAAACTGATAAAGAAAGTAGAAGAATAAAGAAGTATAGGCCATTTTATCTAAGAAGTTGACAAAAATTTTTAAATAAATTAGTTAATAAATGTTTGTGGTAGCTAAAATATTTTCATGCCAGCAATAAATTAATAGCTCATTATCAGCAAATCTAATCCTGTAAGATACCACAAAAACAAACTAAAACAGAAATCCTTATTGATACAAATGTTTGACAGTATTTGAAAACTATTTTGAATGGGAGTAGGAAAAAGAAATAAGATCAAATCCATCTGGTGCAGGTATCTATATAACATTTACAAAATTTATAGTTGAAAAATAATGGGAAATCTTAGAAGCATTCCTATAATTAGAAATAGTAATAATTTTCACACTGCAGAAATGACACTTAAAATACGACAGAGACGTGGTGCATGCCTGCTATCGCGGCACTCTGGGAGGCCAACGCAGGAGGATAGCAAGTTTGTCACCAACTCAGGCTACTTTGGTACTTAAACCTTGTCTCACAATTAAAAGGAAAAAAAAGTGACTGGGTATACAGCTCAGTGTAAAAGCCCCCAGTAAAAAATAAATAAATGAATAAATAAATAAAATAAATTAAAAAACATAGTACCGAATAACCATATTTAATGCCATGATGCAATATATTTACAGCAGATTATTCCTTCTAATTACTATCCTGCTGTGCAGTGTTGAGGATCTGGTGGTGTAACAAGGCAAAATAAAGGAAGTATAAATTAACAAGAAAGCCAAATATAATCCAAATCTTACTAGATTTACAAAATTCAATATTTTAGTCATGTGGAAGTTCAAAGACATTAGCACTGATATTCATTATTTAGGTTTAACAAGAAATAAGGTATTTCTCATACATACTAAAGGTATATATTAAGAAGTATGAACATAATATTTGTGAAAGCATTTGGGGATATAAAATAAACAGGAAGGGGCTGAGGATTTAGCTCAGTGGTTAGAGTGCTTGCCTGGCAAGCACAAGGCCCCAAGATCAATCCCAGCACCCCCCCAAAAAAAGGAATAAAAATAAAAATAAATAAATAGGAAGATTGAACTATTATCATATCAGAGAAACAATTCGATGTGTGCTCATGAGTGTCTGATTTATTTCACTTAAGAGTATGTTCTCAAGAAACATCCATTTATATATGAATGACTCTAGTTTTTCCTTTTTTTATGGCAGTGTAGTACTCCATTGTGTAGAAAAACCACATTATCTTTAGCCATTCGTTGGTTGTTGGACATTTAGGTTGTTTCCAAGACTTAGCTATTACAAATTGTGTTGCTATGAACATGGTGGTGCATACGTCCTTGTAGTAAGACGATTTTAATTCTTCTGGGAAGGTCCCCAATATGAGAGATCATAATGGTAAATAAGGACAAAGAGGTGTAATAGATATTCTATAAAAGGAGGATGGTGTGCAGAGGAGAGGAGTACTAGAAGGAAAGAAGGGGAAAAGCAGAAAGGCAACAGGGGAGAGAGGGGAATGGGAAAATATGGAAGATGATGAATGAACCTGCTGTAAATAGGGAGGGAGGGTGCAGGGGGAGGGGGGGAAGAGGGGGGAGAACCAAGATACATCATGTATAGGTACAGAATTAATGTAATGAATGTGACCATTGTATGTAGAATGTACCAATACATGTTCTTGGTTTAAAATTAAAAAAAAAAAAAAAAGATTGAACTATTTTCATTAATAATCCCAGCAGGATTTTGTGAGGAAAATGCACAAGATTATTTTTAAAATGTTATGAAAGTACAAAGGTTCACCTACAGTCAAGAAATATTTGGAAGAAATAAAAAATTCAAAAGAAAGACTTTCCTACCAAATAAGGAGACACATTACAAATTCATCAGGTGTGAAACTGGTGGTGCTACCACATTTGTCGGCCAATAAGCAGCTCGTCATGGGCACTGGTAAACGACAAAGGTAATGGGCAGAACCAATCAATTAAGGAAAACTACTTGTTGGAGATTAAAAAAAAATGAGTTTACTACATTCAGATCAACACATTAAATCATAAAATAACCTCACAAACTAGTGTGATGTTGCATTCTTGTGAGCCAATACACGGGGAGGCTTAGCCATGAGGACTGTGAGTTCTGAGCTCAGTTTGGGCAACTTAGTGACTTAGCAAAACACTGTCTGAAAATAATGTTTTATTGCTCCATGTTGGATTATATTTCTTCTGGGGAGTTGCTATAGGTATGTAGCACATCTTAATTCCTTTTTTTTCATCACCTTTCTCTCTCTCAAAATCTCTTGATCCTTTTTCCATTTGAGAAAGCTTTATCTCGCTATTTCCTATTTCCACCTTTTATTATGCTCTTTATATATATTTGGGTTTCTCATGTAAGAGAAATCACATGATATTTAATTTTGTGTATCTTATTTATTTCACTTAAAATTAACTCAAGGTACATCTATTTTCCTACAAATTATTTACCTTGTTGTGGCAGTGTAATACTCCATCGTGTATAAATGCCACATTTTCTTTATCTATTTATCTACTGAAAAATATATAGGCTGCTTCTGAGATTTAGCTATTATGAGTTGTGCTGCTATAAATATTGGTAAGTGTGCATCACAGTCTTTAACTCTTTGAGGAAGATACCTGGAGGAAATAGCTAAAATAAAAAAGATTTAAAAACAGAACCCAAGAATATAGCTCAGTAAAAAGGTCCTAGGTAAAAGTTGAGGGAAAAATCAAACAAACAAACAGAAGAAAAAAATAAACAAATCTCCTAAGAATAAAATATGCATGAAGACAGATTTACAGAACTTTGAATTTTAAGTAAAGGGAAATACCTATATAGGATTAAAATAGGGGATGATATATAAAAGGCAAAAATGGCAACGGTGAAAGAAAAATTAGTTTGGTTTTAATCATATGGTATAAATATCTTATTTTCTATGAAAGATTCCACAAGTAATATAATTAATGCAGTAATTTGGACAAAATTGTTGCAACATAGCCTAATGCCATAGGATTAAATCTCACATATTTTGAAATCTATACAAGTGACCATGGCTTGATAGATAATCCACAAATAATAAAATGGCTAAAAAGCATTTAATAAATGTTCAAGCTCATTAATAACTACAGTAATACATATACTACAATAATCAAATATGAATTTTATCCGAGATATAAGAATCTCAGTTGAATGATAGAAAAATTAAGTCTTCATTCATTGTAGGCAATAATATAAATATTCAGTCACTGTGAATCACGTTTACGGAATATCTTAAAACTATTCATCTATTCCACTTCTGATTCAGGTGACAGAGAAAAATTGTAAAAATTATAAACATACAGAGGGAAGGCATTCACTCCAGTATTGACTGACATAGCAAATCTTGAGACACTTTCAAAGATTTTCAATTGAAAAACTGAAAAAAATGTAGTTTAAAATAGTGAAGTAAAGCAATAAAAATGGTAAAATGTCTACATATATCCTAAGTAGAAATCAAAAGTAGAATAGTCGTTGAAGACCAATAAGAAAGAAAGACGACTCATTGTAGAATAATGAGAAGAGTACACACAGAGATATGTAGCTCAATATCATGTATGTGAGGTTTAGTTGGAGATTGGGGTTTCCTTATATAATAATACAGGGGAGGATAAAACATGATCTAATAAAGGAAATAAAACAGAAAATGTGCATTATAAATTGCAGCTTTAGATTAATTGAGTGCTGTGTGATTGATTTAAAAACAAAGATGAACTAGATAATACATACTTGTACTCAATGTAACTTCTGTGAAGAGCCCTAGTTGAACATTTACCAAGGTATTCTCATCCTGGAAACTATTTCAGGCAGTTTCATCCATGGAAACTATTTATCTCACACATTAAATTTGGGTGTTCTTCCATTCTAATGACTAAAAGTTTGATCTAAGTATTATTTTCTAAAGATTTCAAATACTTCAAAGATCTGTAAGGAGAAGAAATTCTGTATTTTACTGATGACTCAAATTTCTACTTAATGTTTGTGTACAAAACGTACAAGAATAGTCTGTCTCTAGCTGAAATTTTTACCTAATTGACCTATCTGTCTGCGTCATAAGGATTTATCTGTGTAGATCTTTACATTTCATTATTAAATCAAATAGTAATTAGAGAAAAGAAGGTCAAAAGGAAGTATGGTTAACCAGAAAGTGTGACATATATTGCACAATTTTAAATTTGATGAATTACATCAAATAGGCACAGAGGGGCTTAATTATTTTATATGATCTATATAATTTGTATTGGTATCTTCAAAATATGGTTGTCACACTTCTAAAAATTTCTTTTAAGTGATACCTTCCATTCTTCAGATTTTTGATAAGCTTACACTTGATAGAGACCAAATTATTTTTTAGTTGCATATAATCTCTTTCCTGTATGTATAATCTGTATGTATAATCTCTTTCCTGTATCAATAGATACAGCTAAACTAAATTCTGTGAAGATGTCCTTATACATGTTCTTTTCAGAAATGGGGCATTTCTCCTAAAGGTGATAAAGCTTTTGATATAAATGGAAGAACAGAATATCCCATAGTCAGGCAACGGGAGCCTGAAAAGTGCATCATTCTGTAGGCCACAGGAAACTTCAGTGGCTGCTGTAGGCAGATGATGATTTTCAAGAGAACAAAGAGAATATGAGAGTTTTCCCAGAAAGCTGAACCTGAGCCATGAAGTGCTGTAATTACAAGGTTTAACACTCAGTTCTTCTCATCCTGGGAAGCCAGTGTTTCATCCACAATTAGAGCTACCTGCAAAAGTGTCTATGAGGTAGTTAACCCTCTTTACTGACTCTTCCCCTGCTCTGTGGGCAAATGTGTTCTGAATAAGAACCAGTTGGTAGCAATAGAAATAGTTAATATTTGATGTTAGCATTCAGTACTAAATGAAAAAGAAAAACACTCAAAATCCAATGATGAAAGTTCATGGGATACCAGAAACCTAACCGTGATTTAAACTTAACTATATTTTAGTTTATTTAAAATCCTATATTGAATATTATAGATCATCTTAAAATTTCAGTTGAAATTTTTATTAACCTATGTTACTATAGTAACAAAACATTAAAAGTACAAAGTGGGGCCATACTTCAATAGATACGGTGAACTGTTTTTTTTTACTTCAATGCATATAAAGAATTGAAAAGGATGATAGCTGTTGAAAAAATTTGTATCCCAATATTTGAATATCTTAATGTATAATTGCTTACAACATGGAAAAACTCTAACAGAAAATTATCTCTCCTTTAGGAGAGTGTATTTCAAAGCAAACCGTAAAAAACAATTACCTTTTTGTGCTCAATCATGAGTGGTGCTCTGGATCTTTTTCCTGCATCTATGTCAAGTTGACAATGATTATTATTCTAAAGCAAACTCTGGGAGAGCAGCGGCTTGGCTCCGGCAGAGTCTGCTGTAGCCAAAAACAGGCAAAACTTCCATCTCTGTCAGCCTTTCTGGCTTTCAGAAGTATGAGGAAAATGTGGAAAGAGCTTGTTAAAAACTGTTGAATATATTCCCGTAGAAGACAATTCTACGACTCATAAGGCCAGAAAGTGAGGTCAGTACTGTGCAAGTTGTATCTACCATTGTGCGTCCCATTTTCTGTAAATATGAGGAGGACATATTGAAATTCAGAAAATCTCTGTACAAGAATTTGTTCAATGTCTTAATATGGGGGACCCCAGAACCAAACCTTGACTTAATAAAGTAGTTTACTTTGTGGGTGATATCAGGAAACTTCCACAGGGGATTAGGTAAAGGGGAGAGATCAGGAGTGAGTTAGATTTATAGGACTACTGTAACGAATTGCTTGAAACTCAGTGGCTTAAAAGAAACTTATTTTCTCCCCAGTCCTGAAAGGCAGACGCCTGAAAACAAGGTATTCTCAGAACCGTGCTCATTGTAAAAACTCTAGAAGAAAATTCTCACTTGCTTCTTTTAAGTTCTGGTGTTTGCTGACATTTCGTGGTTTGTGTCACATAACCCCAGTCTCTCTCCTTCCCACGATTTTCCTCTCTTTTTCAGCCTTTGGAAGAACAAATCATGGGATGTAGAGCCTACCCTAATCCAATGTGATCCCAAATCCAGATACACATCTAACCCTCTTTAAGAAGATTGCATTCTGTATTTCCAAGTGGCTATGAATTTTGGGTAGACACTATTTAGTGACTACAGGAAAACAGCCAGTTAAGTGTGTCCTATTAAGCAAATTACCAGAGTAAAGCTGGAGCTCATTCCCAGTGACAAACTCTGGGAACTATCGGAGAACTGGGAAGGAAGAGGCTCCTGTGGGTAATTGGTTGAGGCTGCGGGATATGAGGAAGAGGAAGCGGATCCCAATTGTCATGTTCAATGTTCGCTGGACTCCACTGACCAAAGGAAAATTTATGGCCAACAGATGCAACACACACTGATGCTAGCGGATGAAATTCTTCTGGGTACCATGATGACAAGGCCTCAAGTTGTATGGGTGAGAACTGATAGCTTCAGCTACAGCTTGTTGGTTACACAAATATCATTTCTATCCACCTCAACTTATATTCCTTTCAGAAGAAAATCTTTTAAGAAACTTCAGTAAATTAATTACGTAACTAACTGTATTAGTTACTTGTATACCATCAGTGGTTTGCAAAAGAACAGATTAAATACAGGATATTTACAGGGTACAACATTCAGACACACAAGCCAAATGCAAGAAGAGTGCAGAACATCTGCCTGTGCGCTGGAGACCCAAAAGATCCAGTCAGGGGCTGGGCACCCACAGCACTGTCCCACGTACATCCGTGTCTGCACTAAAAGGCTGAAATCTATACTGGATCCAGAGTACGACAGTCATAGCAGAGATGAAGACCAGAGCTCTCTGGAAGCAAACAGCAGTCATCCTGGACAGCAGTAAGAGCCTGAGAATAGCTGAGTTCCCTTCGGAAGAACCAGCCACAACACAGCTTCTCCTGGGAAACACCTGCCTGCTATCTTCCGCTCCTCTTCTCCTTTGTGTTGTGTTGCCAGTAACCTTCAGGCGGATCCTCCATGCCCAGATACACACCAACTCAGTCCAGCTGGATATTCCTGCTCAAGCTGACCACAATAATAAGTCCACCACACTAAGCCAGAAATATTCAACATAGAAATACTAAATGAGAGGAAAAGACAATCTTCACATTTTGATCAGCTTTGGAAAAACCCATAGGAAAAAAAAAAAATAGATGATTAAAAAAAATACCAGTAAAATCTCTACTTACCAATTGTCTTGGTTTTGAGCTTAGGCTATCTGAGCTATGTTTGAATTAGATTGGGGACTACGGTAGAAGCAAATGTTCCCTTGCTATATTCCTACATAAACTGAAAAATCAATATAGCACTAAACCATTTTTACAAAGGAGGATAGGCTTTATCTAACAAGATTCTTGATGGAGAGAAAAATTATAAAAATCCACATGACACAGATATTTACTTATATACTTCTTATTTTTAATTTTTTTTTGGTGGGGGAGGGTGCTGGGGATCAAACTCAGGGCCTTGTGCTTGCTAGGCAAGCACTCTGCCACTTGAACTAAATCCCCAAACCCTGTAGTAATCCAAAAATTGTAGTAGTAATTTGTGCTGTTCTTTTTAAATGACAGAGAAATATTATATTCTTAGAAGAAAAATAGCTAATATGGGAGGGCAACATATTCCTGGAGACCTGAGTTATTACAACTCAAGAAGTCCTTTTTCGTATGTAACCTGAGATGAATATTGATTAGGGTCAGTTGAAACTGTCCTATAATGTATAATACGATAAAAATTTTGGTTGCTATCTGAGTTTAAAACAACAATTACAATGCTAATTTCTAGTAAACAATAGTCAACTTGAGGAAACAATATGCTGTTTGCCAGTAATTTTTCCCTCTTCTAGAAAAAGGGCTGCAAATATTAAATGTGCATTGGAGAAATATTACCATCAATTTTGGAGTGACTCTGCCACTATCTGCTCAAAACTCTTGGTCAAATATCAAAATACATTGTCGATAAACAAAATGAGTTACATGAACAAGTGCGATTGATTTGAGGGAAGAAACATAATTCAAATTTGCCAGTCAGACTCTGTAAATTAGTCTTTGTGTATGTGGCGATAGATTTAAATTTGGCAACATAGGACGAGTTAGCCTACATGAGATCATCCTGAGAATACACTTTATTTATTTATTTATTTATTGTGGTGGTGCCAGGGATTGAACTCAGGGCCTTGTGCTTGCAAGGCAAGCACTCTAATCACTGAGCTAAATCCCCAGCCCTGAGAATACACTTTAATCGATCAGGAAAAACCTCTTTGGTCCCTTTAATGGTCAATTTTATGTGTTAACGTGACTGAATCACAGGATGTCTAGACATTTAACTAAGATGGTATTTCTAGATGAGGTAAAATTTTGAATGAGTAGAATGAGCGAACTAATTTTTTCTCTCTGCTGAGAGTCTGATAAAATTAGTTAAGGGCTTCGATAGAAGGAAAACACTGACCTTTCTATGGATATGAGAAGACTACCTGACTGCATTGAGTGGCTACATTATTCTCTTCCTGATGTGTTAAACAGCACCTCTTTCTGGGTCTTTCCGGGTCCTGAGCCTGTGAGATATGTCCTGGAATTTTGCCATCAGGTCTTTTCACTTCAGGAATTTCAGCTCTCTGGAACTACGTGATGAGGCCTTTCATCTCCAGATTACCCACTACAGATACTGTGACTTGTCAGCCTCCACAATCAGATGGGTTGGATACTTCCGGCACTCTATTTTTTTTTTTTTTCTTTTTCTCAGAACTATAGAATAGATTCAATCTGTGAACGAGGATGAGACGCTGTTACAAGAAATACCTGAAAGTGAGGAAGAGGTTTTGAAATTTGGGAATGTATACCAGCTTGAAGACTTTTGAGGCAGGCTGAAAAATGTAGAGATTCATTTGAACAAATTTTTTGTAGAAATATGATATCAATGCTCACTTTAGTAAGAAGTAAATGAAAATTTTAAAAATAGGTCACGGGACTCTGGAAGAAAGGCAGTCCTCCCAATAAGGTGGTAAATGATTTGCTGAATTGCGTACAAGTGTTTTGTGGAAGGCGGGGTTCGAGAGCCGTGAAATGAGATGCTCAGCTAATGGAGCATCTAAGCAAAATTTCAAAGGTAGCCACACTGCTCGTAGCAAAATGAGGCAGGAGAAAGATGAAGAAGGCATCATTAAGCAAAATGGAACCAGAGCATGAAGATTTTGAAAATTCTCCACCTGTCTATATTGTGTAAGCCAGGACAGCTTGTTCTGAAACAAACATTAAAGGTATTGCTGAGCAGCGTTTTGATAAAGATTTTAGTAGAAAGGGTGAAGAATACAGAAGGGATTATATGGGCAGAAACACTTCCAGCTGAGATGAGAAACAAGGAGAAAATGAGAATAACGAAGGAAAGTTGCTAGCATGCATTATTCTTGAAGAAAATGGAGGAGGAATCTTCAAAACAATTCAGAAGTCAGCTGGGCTCCTGCTCCCACCGCAGGCACCAGGACGAAGCTACTTCCTATGTGTTTCAGAGACTGGGGCTCTCCCCGGAGACACGGGGAAGAGTGCTGGACAGGCAGAGAGAGTGACCCCAGCACGAGAGTGTTGCTTTGAGTCAGAGAGGACTTTTCTTGAGCCCTAAGAGATCATGTGATCATCTTGCTTAGGCTTTGGCCTACTTAGGATGAGTCACCCCTTCCGCTTTTCTCATTTGAATTAAGAATGTCCTATTTGTGTCTACCATCATATTTTGGAAACTCATGATTTTCTGGTTTCACAGATTAGCAACTAAAGAGAAATTTTCCCTGAAGATGAATTGTAAATTGAGTCTCACCCACTTAGATTTGAGTTAAGTGATACTTACTCGAGTCTATGGGCTTCAGATGGAAGGGTTGATGCTGGAAGAGTTACAGATTTTGTGTACTTCGAGATGGATCGGATGCATCTTCACAAAGCTGGGGAGGCTGGGGAAATGTTATGAACTGATCGTCTCTGTTGCCCCCAAATTCATGTTTAAGCTCTAACCCCCGGTGTGCCTATATTTGTAAATAGTGCTTGTTGGAAGTGACTGATGTTAAATGAGTGATTTAACCCTAATCAGATAATCAAATGCCCTAGAAAGAAGAGGAAAACACAGCTTTCTCTCACCATCTTATGAGAACAGAGAGATGGTAACTCAACACGCACTGAAGAGGGGACCTCTAGACACCAACATACTAACACATCGATCGTAGACTTGCGGTCTGCGTGACAGTGTGGGAAAATCGTCATTGTTTAAGGTGCTCAGTCAACAGTATCTTGTTATGGCTAACTGAGGGGACTTGACAGCAGACCTCACGTCATCGGTCATAGTCTATCACGGAAGTCAATATTTAAAATAAAAACAGAGCTGAAATACATGAGCCATCAAATCCATCTGATAGTGTGTTTCCCAATTAATTATTCCTAGATTTTTCAGATACAACCAACTCATTTTTTCTTTGAACTACACTGAATTGGATTTTTTAACACTTACACGCTCAAGATAACTGACAGATAAAAATTAGCACTCTTCATAAATTCAAATATGCCTCTAGTCTCTGTATTTCTAAAATGTGTGTCGTTCTACTAACTGCTGTTTGCTTACTATCAAATGTAGCTGTTTTATTTTCTATATGAAAGTGTTCAACTTGTCTATCTTCTGTATTTTTACATTTGCCTAAATGTCTATAAATAAGGGTAGAAATAGAGACTGTGTCATTCCACTCATTTCTGTCTTTATTCTGTAGAATAGAATATATATTTTAGAAATACAAGAAAGACATTAGAAAAAAGAAAGGAAGACATTAGAACTAAGTATTTTAGACTTGTCTGATAAAATCTGTAAATCAAAGTATCTTTAGTACTATTTTTTGCTATGTCCACTCCTTTGTTAATTGGCTAGGATTATTTCTTGTTTCACTTTTTAGCCCTTTATTTCCTGTTATATTATAAACTTAACCACATATGGGCCTATTCCTCATGTAATTACATATAGTATATCTAATAATAAACCACTATTTGTGAAAGGGCATAAAAATGCCACAGGTTTAATCTCTAAAGGCAGATCTTTGGGACTATCGCCACTCTTTTGTGGAAATGTTTGTATTTCTGTCTTTGGTTTCTATTTTTTTTTTTTTTTTGAGTCAAGGTTTCATTATGTAGTTCAGGCTGACTGTGAATCCACTATGTATCCCAAGCTGGCCTCGAACTCATGGCAATCTTCCTGCCTCAGCCTCCTAATTGCTGAGATGACAAGTGTGAGCCAGGGTGCCCAGCAGGTATATTTGTATAAAAGTACATTTTTCTGAGACAAAGTTCAATGACTTTCATCAGATTTTTATTAGAATTCATATCAAAAATCTACTATCAACTCCAACAACAGGAAGTGGGCTTTCTGGCATGTTATTGGAGCAAAGAGCCTCTTGTGTGAATAACTTTTGCTACCTCTTATATCACGCTAATGTATGTCTGTGTCTGTCTTACCCTTGTAAGGATGGACCCTCCTTGTAATTTCTATTCCAGACTAAATTACAGGAAAGCCATGAACAAAGTGGCACTAATGAATATTATGAATTGCTACACATATTCTAGTCATTTGAGAGTTAATTCTTTACAGAGTTAATTCCTTACAGCGGTATTGAAGGCTCAAATATTCCCAAAGGAATTTATATTCTTTTCTTGAACAGCTGTCACAGTTTTGGCAAATGTGGCTATGACCTCTCCTTAGACTGCATCTGTTTCTCTAGAAAGATTCTTGGAGCATTTCTTGAAATATAGGTTGAGCAGCCCTAATCTGAAAATATGAAATTCAGAATATTCCAAAAATTTAAACTTTTTAATGTCAACACCACAAGTGGAAATTTCATAAAGGATCTCATGTGAAAAGTTAAAGTCAAAACACTCACTAAAATTACTGTATAAAATTATCTTTGTGCTATATGTAGGGTCTACATGAAACACAAATTAATGTTGGTTCAAACGTGTGTCTCACTCCCAAAGACTTTCATTATATACATGCAAATATTCCAAAATCCAAAATATGGAACACTTTTATTCCCAAATACTTCAGGCTAAGGATACTCAACCTGTACTAAGAAGAGAAATTATCCTATTAAATGCACTTGGTTTTGAATTTATTTACATTATATTTAAGACAAAACTACTACACACAATGTGAGATATTTCAATAGTCCAGGTATGTTCACATTAAAATAATTCATCGAAATATTTATTAAACAATATTACTTTATTTATTTCAAGATAACATGAGAAATAATTAAGGTCCCCCTCTGACGCTATATTATCTCAGTGCAAGTCTGACAGGTCAATGTATGTAATTCCTAGATTTCAGCAAATACCCTGAAAAGGAATTACTAAACCCTACAAACAGCATGATCAATGCTTCAGGCAGACTTGATATTATTCTGTTATTCTTTTAAAAAGCTAAAAATAACAGCTGCTCTCACAATGGAAAACAGCTGGCTATGATGTTTTCTAAATTTCACCTCTGTTTCTTCTCATTAACTTTATAATCTGATTGAATATAAAGATACAGAATGAGAGAAAGAGAGGGTGATACAAAGAGACAGAATAATAGAGTAAACTTACATACTTGTTTGTTAGGGTTCCTAAAACAAGCACCACAGAAATTTGTTTAAACAAAAATTTATATTCTCTCACTTCTGGAGGATGAATATCCTGGTGTCAAAGTTTGATTTCCTCTGAGGTTTTACTCTTAGAACTTGCAAATAGTCACCTCTTCTCTGTATCCTTACACTCAAAGGCCTCTTCTGCAAAAAGAGTCACATTCTCTCCTGTCAGGGGTTACGATTCAACGTATCAATTTTGGAAGGCAACAAAGCAGTTTAATAAATCCATACATTATCATGTAGACCAAGATGCTTTTGTGAGAAAATGAGAAAAAAAAAGTATCAATGATTACACACAAACAATGTTAATTAGACAAATCTGTTCCTGGGCCAACAGTCTGGTCACCCTTGTGGTTAGAGATTCTGTATGAAATATTTCATAATGTACAAGTAAAGTTACTGAACTGCTTTCCAGTTGCTTCAGGAAGAAATAAATTCAACAAGTTTGTTTCTCACATTGGCCATCGCGGGGTATCCACTCAGTGTTCCTGACTTTTCTTTCATTTCAGAGTGAAACCAAGTAGATAAGTCCTCATGGGTTGATCCTAAGGCATTTCTCTGTTACATACTAGAGTCTTCAAGTTCCTACTGTGTTATTGATCCTACCAATGGTATAGCAATGCAGGAAAACCGAATCTTAATGTTTACTGCTGAAATATTTTACAAAACTGAGTGCTGATCTAAAATAGTTATCAAGATATATTGCATGCCTTACTGAGTGTATTAATATTTACAGAACATCATCTATGTTGGTTATTATATGGCTGAGCTAATACCTTCATGAACTAGGTCCCTATGGCATCATTTGGGAATACAAAGTTTTAGATCCTTTAGAAGCTTATCACTAATTGATTTGGAAAATTCCTCTAGTGAGTGATTAAATAAAAAGTCATGATATACTCGCTGCAGCAGATAATATAATGGGATAAAATGGATTTTGATACAAACATTCCAGTTTGGAATCTAAACTTCATAGTTCATGATTTCTCCCACCCTCAGGAGTTACTAAGAATAGGACATGGAATTCCTGCCCTTTCAGACTAACACTCATGTCTCATAAGATTGTTGTAATAATTATTATGTGCTAATATATAATATTTCATCTTGTACATATTTACTTTTCTCAAAGACTGGCTAATGATGGCTACAGACAACAAAAATAAACACAATAAAATATGTAACAGAAGAAAAATCTAGGTAGTAAATAGATGTTACTAAGAAAAGCATTGAGAAAAATTGTGAAGAAAATGAAATGGGTCTTCCAACCCCAAATTCAGTAATTTTACTTTTCATCATGTTTATTTTGCTCTCCACACTTGTCAGTTAAATGAAATCCCAACCACACTGAGGCTAGCAGGGAAAATCTGTGATATCCTTACCAAAGATGCTTTGTATAGTGCAATCTTGAAACTGTAAACAATGAAGAAAATGAAAAAAAAATTGAGTTACTAATCAGGGATGTAATACGTTTATTCTAAGTCAAGTATAATAACCTGGCTCATTGCCCACTTTTAGATATGCTAATTTCCATACAAAATTCTTGGTTGCCAGCAGAACTTAATTTTGCCAATTTGAATAGGCAAAAAGCATCTAAATTCTCTATCAAAAATATTCTTTTCACCAAAGTATTTGGTAGCTGGTTAAGTTTCCAAGAAAGAGTCAATCTTGGTGACTACATAGCTAGGATCAATATTCAAATAATACCCACAGTGACTTTCGTTGAGTTACCATGTTTTATGTTCCTCAGCACGGGCGTCCTGTGCTTCCTTAGACACCTGGATGTGGACCTCTGTTTCTGAAGTTTGATGTTCCCCTCAAATTAGCAAGAAATAAGTTCCATACATCTGCTTCTTGTTCTGTTGTTCTGAAAATTAATTTAGGGTGGACAAATCTCTAGGTCTCAGCCACAAAGCATTGAGATAGATCAGAAATCATGTATGAAAACACTTCACCCTGACAAGTTGTTTTAGGTTCTCTGTCTTCAAACACAGAGAAGTATTTTGCTCAGTGCATTTAAAAGGTGCTTAAATTACAGGAAAAGTTACTCTGCTATTATTAGTAATGCTATCTAGAAAGTAGAAAACATTTATTATGATAAAAGGGTTTTAAACAAAAAAGCGAATACATTTTTATTACCTTTAACAAAACTCTCAACTACATATTAAGAATTCTTTTATAACAAAATATAATTTTTTCTAGACTTTGAATATTTTCCAGGAAGAAATTTAGTAATAAAACTGAAATGTTTGTAGAGATGTAATTTACTTTCGTAGTACTGTGTAAATTATCATCTGCCAAAAGAGTACTGCATGAATATAATATACGTGCATCTGAATAATAAAAGCTAAAAAGCTGAAAAAATGTTTTGAATCTTCTAATGACCTTATCATGCCTTCTAGTTCCTTATTATGATTTCGATTATTTACTTTTTCGTGGAAGAACTCTAATCTATTGCGATCTCTACAAACCACTGCAGGGCTTCTGGAAAGAGCAGTTATCCATTATACATTAGCTCAAGTAGGTCATCTAACAGGGATAATCAGAGCTCTTTGGGGTAAACTTCTAGAAGACTCTAAACTCATTTTTCAACTCATTTCCCCCTCCTCTTGAACCATGTTAGAATCTGACTTTTTCAATGTTCCTTCTCATCAGAATACATAATAATTAACAATTTCACATATCAAAATCGAAATCTCTTCTCAAAAGACATTTCTTGAAGTCTCTAAAATAGTTCCAGAATCCTCCTGCAACATACTTCTATAGCACATATTTATATGAAAAATAATCAAAAGCAGTAAGAAATAGCAAGTAATAAAGTATTCTGGCTGAAATATGCAAGTAATATAGTAATTCAATATTCTGGTTTATAGTTTAATATGGTAAAATTCACAAATACTTATGATGACAGTTTCAAAGTCTAAAATATATCACGGGTCCCTTTTCACAAATAATTAACAGGAAACTATATGTGCATAGTCTATGCACGTTTATATTCTTAGGACATTTTCCAGGCACAGTTTTCCATTTGTACTGATCAGCTGCCTGACATTAAAATACATTTTGGGCCGCAAATTTTTACAAGCCATTGGTAATTAAACAGGAATCATTCCTTGTGATGTGGGACCCTGAATGTGTTTGAGATGCAAGAAAAAGACTTTAATTAATTCCTTATAAATTTATGATGTGACAAGATATTGTCTGTTCCTTTTTCACAGGAGACCTCCCAGAGCCAGGAGAGGCCCAGCTCCAGCTATTAGTTACCTTTCAGTGGCTGCAGAGCTGCTGGAGAGTTAAATGGAACCGACCACATCATGCTGCACATAAGAACAACTGCATAAAATATTAATCACCTCTGCGCCACATGTGAAATGTTACAAAAAAGCAAGTCAAAGAGTAGGGGAAAAAAATCTCCATGGGATGCCATAGATTAGCATGAGTGAACTATTCCTAATGGCTAAAGCAAAACGTGGTGACCTAAGCCCCACATGCTAAAAATTTTCAAACTTTGTCATGGTTAAATAATGACCTAGCCACAGTAGGATATCTGATAAAAAAGGAAAGAGTTCTGTCTTAACGGGGCTAAGAAACTGATACATGAGCTAATCCGATGAATGAAACAAATCATCAAAAATAAACCAAAATACTAACCTGTCCATTGTGCATTCCTAAAGCGAATGTATGCAATCACTCTTCTTCAAATATTGAGATAATGTTAGCTCTATGATTTGAGTCAACTTCTCCCACACAATTTGTATAATAAGTAAAATATGTCTGTTGTCCACAATTTACAAATTAAGTACGTGCCAACCGTGGGAATTCTTGGATTCATCCTAAATTTGTCCAAATAAGCCATTAGAGTTGTTCAATAGAATGTTACTATTCTTTCCTCTTTTTTCTTCAAGGAAGTTGTAATTTGGGCCTTATGAAGATTATATTTGATTTAATCGCAATATTCCCTAATGAATGCTCACAAAAAGCACTTCTTCTGAAAGACTGAGTGGTGAAATTTTATTCAGTCATACATGTGTCAATCTTACGATTAGGAAAAAAAAAAAAAAAGAGAGGTTTTCCAAAGAATGAGGGTATTTATTTAGAAAGAACAGAACACTGCCATGAGAATATTCCGTTGTAGTAAACTATAGATATGTTCAAAAACTCTGAGGCAAAAGAAACTTCTAACAGTTGCTGGCAAGTTGTCCTTATAAAAGCACTTTTTCTATCACGTCATGTTCACCTCTGTGTAAGCTTATGTGCTGGCAGAGTGTATTTTAATGATTACTGTTAGGCAAACATGTGAAGTCTTTTATTCATAATATGTCTTTATGTGTTTGCTGTTGTTAGGATTGATACAAGTGACTCCTTTTCGGTTCTGCAATTTTCAGATCACACGTTAATAACTTGATGGAGAAAATCAAGACTATAGAATTTCGATAAAAAATAAATTACTCCAAAAATCAAACAGTAGCAGCCAATGATTTATGCCTTTTTTATAGCATATATTTTCATACATGATGTCTTTCCAATGTGAAACATTTACTGTAACAAAGATAAAGGAAGATTTTTAAGTCAATAAGGAGTGTACAAAACATATTGAGGATATACCTGTTCAGAGTTCCCATCAGAAACTTCAGTGAATTTGCAAAGGTTACTTAAAGTGAGTAGGATGGTAAATAAAGCACAGCACCACATCTACGAAGATGCATTCACAAGCACATCGTGAAAACAGAAGTGAATGAACTCGGAGTGATGAGGTGGAGGGGAGATACAGAGGAGGAGTGAGATGACTGCAGCCAGTGGACTTGCTTCAGCAAGTCTTCATGCCACGAGGAACCAGAGATGCTTCCGGTCACACAATCAGCAGACGTAAATCTCCCTTGCCGGAGTCTAAACATCTTCTCTTCTTAAAATGCGGGACTTCTAAATTGTTGATGCAATTGACTTAGGCCTCACTTTAAGTTAAAGGTTGTGGTTGGATGAATTAAAACAAATCCCGTTTTACTTAATGAGAATTAACCAATGAGACCATTAGTTCTCCAAATTATCAGGCAGAATTTAACTGTGCACAACAGATCTAATGGTGTAATAACAATAAAGTCACTTACTCTTAGTATTTACTATTTGCAAAGTAGTAGTCTGTGAATTTTATAGAAATTAAATCATTTAAATACTACTATTTTTAATTTCATTGGTAATCTCTCTATGTTTCTGTGTGTGTGTGTGTGTGTGTGTGTGTGTGTGTGTGTGTGTGTGTAAAGTTCACAGTCTGCCATGGGTCTTTAAACTGCATTTTTAACCACTCCACTTTACAATGTTTCTAGGGACAAATTTTATATTTGAGTGTATTTCTTCCTCTCAAGCTACTTAACCATCTAGAATAATAGTAAATATGTCCAAAATTTTAAATGAAATCATGAAAAATAATTTATGTAGGCAAAATTAAAAATAAAGTAGGAGAAATAGTATTTCCATAAAGAGAAAATATTAGGATAACATTTGGTGACGTTGGCCTGAAATTCTTTTTTTTTTTTTTTTTTTTGGTGCTGGGAATCGAACTCAGGGCCTTGCGTTTGCTAGGAAAGCACTCTAACCATTGAGCTAAATCCCCAGCCCATGAAATTCTGATTGAGTGACATTAAAAAGCAAATTCAGTCTATATGAATGGGAATGGATTTCCTTTATAATTGTTTATATGACAATCCAAAGTTGAGAAGAGGGCATCAAAGGAGGGAAGTATCTCAGCATTTGGAGAGTTGGAAACAGGAGGATCTCAAGTTTAGATTCAGCCTGGGCAATGTGGTAACTTAGCAAGACTGCATCTCCAAAACAAAACAAAACAAAAAGAGGTAGAGAAGGGATAGGATGCTGGGATGGAACTGAGCAAGGAGGCCCTGGATTCATTCTCCAGTCCCGTACATTCACAGGAAATCAAATGGATCGTTCTAAAGGATATATAGTTGGGTGTAACTGATGTTAGTTTCTTTTTTCTGTGCGACACCGTCTTTGAGTTTGGGAAATATTTCCTATAAAAAAAAAAAGGTTCCATAAACATATTTTGAACAGTTGAACAGTAATTTTCAAATCGAAAATAATAGGAAAATGTTTTAAGGGAAAGAAATTCTATTTTAAGGCTTCAGAATTAAGAATTGTTATAATCTGAATTGATAATTTTATTCTACTAGCATTTGGGAAGTTTAGATTCAAATTTTATACTTCATTTTCATATTAGTATCAAAATACTCTTTATGAACATTATGTATACAATGTACCAATACATGTTCTTGGTAAAAATAATTAAAAAATTTAAAAAAAATACTCTCTTTTTTTTTTTTTTTTGTGGTGCTGGGGATCGAACTCAGGCCCTTGTGCTTGCAAGGCAAGCACTCTAATCACTGAGCTAAATCCCCAGCCCAAAAATACTCTCTATATGACATTAAATATAGTTAGAAAATGAAATTGTCTGTATTTAACCAAGTTTATCTACACATAGCAGGCTCTTTAATGTATTTCAACTTAACATATGTCACATTGTCTTTGTTGGATGGTGTAGTAGAGACACATTTTAATGTATGAATGTGATTAGAATCAGAATGTGTTCATTTCTGATTTTCTAGAAGGTAATTTTTAAAATGACATTGAAGTTGTGTGTATTTTGTTAGACTTATTTTAGCTGTTGTTGCCAAAAAAACTTGCTCAATAAATTAGAAGTGCATTTCTACATAATGATCATATTCATCATAGGGATTTTGTATCTGTACCAGTTATATTTTTATTTTCTTTTTTTCCCTTTCCCTTCCCTCCCTTCAACTCCTCCTCCCTTCCTTATTTACAACAGCTTTGTTTCCATTTTTTCTACATTTTTTCTTTTCTTTAAAATGTACCAATAAAATTCATATTCATAAAAAAGCATATTTCTTGTTTTCAAGTGCATACAAAGTAGGCGTTCACAGTCTGTGAGCAGTTTTCCATCGCTTAAATGTACAGACAAATTCACCTTTGGTTCTACCCTCACCAAAACCTCATCATCACCTCGCCACCTCTTCCCCAAGAAGGCAAGTGAAGGTCCTAGGAGAACAGACTTCTCAAAATACTGGCTTACCCATGATTCGCATCAAAGTTGTTCACCTAGCAAGCATCCTATGAGGGCATAAAGTTCTATCTAAATGCTAAAGAAGCTAGATTATATAATTTGAGTGTTATGGGACAGAAAATAGACCGAATAGACCTGGGAATGTATCTAGGAGGACCTACCATATTGTGTCATAGGAAAACTATAGTATAATGTATTTTTAAAAGCATACTACAAATGATTAAATGGCTTTTATTAAGAATTATTAGAAGTTCCTTTTTCACATTGTTATTCATAACTCATTCATCTACTTTCTTAACCAATAAAATTAATTCTGTCTTCAACAACATGTATAGGAGAATTAGTGCCACTATCATTTGCAGATGAATTTAAATGGCCAAATTGTATAAAAGCGTTTAAAATATGGCATAAAAATAAGATATCTTAGAACAAAAGGGATCTTGAGGATGTATGTCTAAGACTATACCTTTGAAATAGTGTTTCATGTGTTTACAATTCTCATTTCATCATAAATAGATTCAGATACTAAATGGAATATATCATATATCATGTAACCACAATTGTCAATGTAGAGGGAAAAGTAAGACTAGCAGATGATACAAATTAAAACATAAAACAAAATATCATTGAACAGAAAAGTAAATGCATATATAGAGTCTTTATCTTCAAATCAAAATATATTTTAAATTCTCATTTTACTTGGTAGCTTTTCTAAATGTAGTAAATGAGTTCTCATTTTACATGTGGGTGTACAAGTATACCAATATTTCTAGAATGCTTTCCATTTTCCCAAGTCTTCAAATTAAATAGTATAATTGGACAACATTCCCTCATAAAAAAGAGTTGCTTTTTTTATTAAGTCAAAGTCTATTTTATTAAGTCAAAGTGAATCCTGGTTGTACTTGCTCTTGTTTTTCCTTGCTTTTGCTTTCGTTTTTCTTTTACTTCGAAATGGAACTGTTTTCTCATCTCCTGGTAAGGCCTTTTTTTTTTTTTTTTTTTTAATTTCTCTGCTTAACAACATTTAAGAGAGATGAAGAGACAGAACCCAGGATATGGTTTCTTTTGGCAAGTGGTGATCCCACAGGCGTGGCTGATACAGTTTAGGTGATTCATATCTGACACATAAGCACTGATCTTTCCCCTGTCTCCAGTCACATGTAAGGAGAACACATAAAGACAATACAGAAATGGCAAGGATGGGCAATTTGCAGATTTAATTTTAAAGGCACAGGTGAGCGTTTAGTCAACCTTCTCCTGGACCTGGCGTACTCACTAATATAATATAGAGAATAATAGAAAATAACTGGCTGTTCTAGAAATATTTTATCTCACTTAACTCTTTTATCCCCAAACCTAAGTAAATCATTTATGTCATCAAAATGTAGATTATATATGAAGAAAAATCCTTTTCTTTCCACATTTTGAAATTGTGTTCAGGATTTTAGAATCTCTAAGAAGCTACACGTTCTACTAAATGAAATTTATGAATAGAGTTAATTTAGCTGTAATATTCAATTATGGCTTTTCTAGAAGTCAATGACTTTGCTAGAAAGTTCCATATAAATGTCCTAACTTAATGTTTTCTTAATCCAATTGATTTTTATAAATGAAGAAAGTAATATAGTAATTACATATGTTTGTGTGGAAAAATATATTTTTTAAGAATTTACAAGTTATAATAAAGTTTGTTGTCAATTATAATTTAATTTTATTCATATTTTTAGAATTTAATTTTAAAAATGCTCAAAACATTCAGACATCAACTTTTATAAAGAAAAACCAGATTAGCTCATATTAAGAGAAAGTGTCTTTCCATGCATGTACGCATGTACATGTCTATGTCCGTGTATATTTTATTCAGTTAGTAGTTTAAAGATTTTTTTTAATTTGCTCATTCTCTATGAGAGTCGTACTGTATCACAATTCTACTTCTAAATTTCTTCAAATATGTCTGTCATTTTTCAACATTGAGAAATTTGATTCGTCTACAAGTCAAAATAGAAAAAATGTTGAAGAATGTTAGAATCAAGCATTTTCACTAAGAATGATTATCCCTAACAACAATCTTTCTCCTGATTCCTAGCTCTTGAAAAATTTTCATTCTCTTTGTATAGTGTTTACCAATCTTTGCCAAATAATGGCACTGAAGGTCACTTTCTGTACCAACTAATATCAGATTATGAGGATAAGTATTCAGTCAAAACATAAAATAAATTTTAAGAATACCTGCATGATATATAAATTGTATTTAGACTGAATATATATGTAAATATGTATATGTGTATGTGTGCACATATATTCATATAGGTAAATATATCGTACACTTTAAGCAGATTTTTAACACTTAAAATTTACTTCTCTGTTCACCTGTAAGTCATCCTTTTTGAAATACTTTAGATATTCTGGTTTTCCCTTACCCAAGCTCTTCAAATTAGTCAAAATTATCACCTGGGAAAACAAAATTCGCCTTACAAAATAAAGACACAATTCACCTTACAAAATAAAGTAGTTGAACAATATATTTCATATTGTTATGATCAGTTTCTTCAGCTTTCTCCCAACACCTTTTTTTCTTCATCATTTATTTTGTTTTACTATTCATCTTAATGAAAGGAAGTCTGTTAATGGACTCTTGAGATTTTAAGAGAAATTATTTTTATTATTGAAATGAAACCTTTTTCACTGGAAATTGGTGAAATGCCAGAATTTTGCTCTGTGGAATGAATGAAGTATATCAGGTGCACAATGAATTTATTCCTGCCACAGCAGAGGGGGATTTGGCTTTCTTTTCTATTTCTCTGTTTGAAATGTAGATAAGGATGCTTGTAAGAGGGCCTGGGCAAAAATTCAAGGTGGATGCCAAACACATGTCTGTCCAACTCACAAGGGAGGTGATAGCCTTATCTTTAAACTCCCCAAATTACAAATGTTTCATTACAATCTTTTTTCATCCTCGTTCAATTATAATTGCATATTTTAAAAAATAATGAACTATATACCTACTGCCCAGCAATTCTTCTTTCACATAGTTCTTCGTCCTAATTTGATATAGTCAAAGAATAGATGTAAGGTTATATTTGGTTTTGTTTTGTTTTCTTTTCTTTTGTACAATAGATTAAGTAACAAACCTCAAAGCTTGAATTAATTATTTGCCAAAAGCAATCTTTCCAGTCAATGATAGTCTTGGAAGAAAATTTGTATTTTTTTTGACTAGGTCATAAAATTTTTTCTCTACAATTATTTGAGAAGGATGTTTTAACTTGTGGATATAGATTCTAAAACAGCAGTCAAACAATTTTTGCCACAAATATTGCAGCCAATGTCAAAACACTTTAAACTAATTAGAATGTATAACCTCATGTATTCAATAACATAGACAGGCAACTGATATTCATTAATGAGTTAAAAAGTGAAATTAAAGTCTAAATGTAGACATACTGAAATTAGATTTGCCCAATTAACTATTTAAGGGATTCAAAAAGTTCTAGAATAGAAAACAATAACAGAATTGTATTTTAAATGTTCACCCTATAATGGGGACACATTTCATCTTATATTTGATACACTAATATAAAAAGCCACTTTATAAAGTATGTAAAATTGTTATCTTCATGGGAAAAGCAGGATCATAGTTTCAGTAATATGGCTGAGCTCATGGTTTTTATTGGATTTGAACTAGTAAGTTTGACTAAATTTAACTTTATAGCACATAACCATGTCCAAATTTTAATTTACTATGACAGAACACAGGCAATGATAGGAGGTACCAAATCAAAATAGACAACTTGTAGAGATGGTTTTCTGGAAGAGTCCTGTTTAACTAAAAGAATATAAGAGTGGGGTAAGATACATATCTAATATTAGGAATAGTCATGGATCACTTAGAGAAGTTGGTGGTTACATTTATCACTTTTCAATTTTGCTTTCTGTCTTAGTAGCTGAGGCATTGAGGCATATGGAAACAATATGAGGTTATTGATAGCCACATAACAAAAGCATTGCCTGCTACCTGAAGAGCTGTTTCACTTCAGCTACAGAACATTTCTAGACATTGTTTCATAAGGAAGTTGTACAGTATAGATTGCCTACTTATAATATATGCAAATATGCATTAAAGGATATATATCGACCATGTCTCATACGAGGAACACATAGATCTCATACGGCTGGGGCAATAATTACTAAGCTCTCCCAAGAGAAGGATCCGATTTGTTCACTCTCATTTTTTTGTTTTGTTTTTAATAGATTTTTTGTTAAAATGTATCCAACATTACACAAACTTACAAGCTTACAGACCACAGTACATTGTGCCTTTTGCTTATAACAACGAACAATGTGAACAACCACATAGATGCAGCATTAAGTCACAATTACATAAAGTTACTGTAGTGTCTAGTGTACGTGACGCTGTTTTAAGTGTTTTTAGAAGTGGTGAATGAATGTAAAGTGTGAGGAGACAAAGTCAAAACTGTTAAAATGATCTTTGTGCACTAGTTAAATTTCTAAGTACAAAAATAATCTTTTCAGGTTTCTACAAGATAAAGTGGCAGGACTGTGAAGCTTCCATATACTATATGTGTATCTTAAATGCCTTATAACTATTTTCACTCGGTATACTTCATTACTGATTTGCGAGCACCTGGAAACATGGAGGACTCATCATTCCTGTCATGCCCAGGACATTCCGTGCATAACCCCTTTATGAAGTAAATCTCTATATGATAGAAGAGTAGAAAGAATTTACACTTATGTGCAAATCTTCTAACCTCAGAATGTGCCATTCTGTCTGGAAAATACTACCTTAAATGGCATTTTTGATAAGACCTGGTGTGCAGAAACTCTACCCCAGTGTATAATCTGACATGGAATTGTGTTAATAGTTTACTAAGAGTATTTCATCTCTGGGAATCACCAAGAAAACTCCAGGGAATCTTTCTGCTCCAGACAATTTTTATAACAACGCTAACGTTTCATTTGTCTTTCGCATTATGTTGCTATGTGCATTGATGATGTAACATAATGGTGCCCACAGTGTGGACAACTTAGCAGGAATCAGAGCAGCAGCCCTGAGGTGCTATAAGTCTACTTTTTTTTTTTTTTTTTACTAATACACATTCAAAAAATCTATTTCACTTAAAAATGTTCCTGATGAAACAGCTGAAATTATTTAAAACTCAACTCTTGAGCATCTTTTTAACCCTGTGTGATAAGATGGAAATCACACATAAAGCATTTCAGGTGCATCCTAGAGTGCGATGACAACCAGGAGAACAACAGCCGAGGGCATTGCTTGAGTTGTCTGATGAACTACCACCCTGCCTAGGCCGGGCTGGAACCCAGCGTCCTCTTGCCTCAGCCTCCTGGAGTGCTGGGATACAAGCTTTTATTACTTCATCTGGCTAAAATTATGCACGTTTCAATTTGGGCACTTCACTCCTTTCTTAACATTAAAAAAATTGTGAATCAGGCTCTCACTTTAAGGAAAAGTTGAGAATTTTGTTTTCAAGCATACAGATTTTTGAAAACTCCGATATTGATCAATTCCCATTTTTCAGACATTTTCTGAGGTTGGTGGTATAATTTTCTTTGGCATTGCATAATGATATGTGTCAACACTAGAACTCATCAACAAGATCTTCCAAAAGACCAATATATGATGCTGCAAAATTATGTACGGATGAACTATCCATTCAAAGAACAAGACTTGGTGATGAATTTTAGTGGAATCAAGTGAGTATGAAAAGTATGTCAGATTACATATTGAATTAATCCTTTAAGAAATTATTCCTCGTAAAGTTTTGGTGAGTCTCATCAACCGAGAATGATGTCCACAGATATCTGCAGACATTTTAAAAATGTATTTTCCATTACACATATGACTGGGACTGTACTTTCTTTATTATACTGGAACTAAAACCACACACTGCAATGCATCGATTGCAGACAAAAGTGTGAGAGCTGGTTAGCTTCGATTTTGCCTAAAATTAAGAAAATTATGACACTTCCCATTAAGTTTTTGTTTTGGAAAAGGTACATGTGTATAACACATCCTAATTTTTTCTACTTCTTCAAGCCCCCATCTATTTATGTTTTGTGACATTAACTTCTGTGATCATCTATTTCAGTTGGAGTTATGGCTTCAAGGTGCATTCATTTTCCTACAAATGACTCAAATTTATTCTTCATTTTGGCTGAGGAGTACTCCATGTTCATATGTGCCACACTCGTGGCAAAATACTAAGACATTTCCTACCTCACTGAATTTTCATTTACTGTTAACTCCCCTTCAGATTTTCCAATGTATTCTTTCATTCAAGAACTAGAGCTCATCCGGGTATATACAGAAGGTCATCTCGTCACCCACATTATACACTTACACACTCACACTACAGTTACTCTCTCCAACCATATACTGCATTATTTTTTCCTATCAGTTTCTACTAAGACTACAGTTATTTGATTGCTCAAAATAGGTTTTAAAATATTAATTATTAAAGGCTAATAAATTGTTTTACATTGTTTTCATTCTTCATTTGATAATAAAGGAGTTATCTAAACACAGAAATTGTTATTAGTAATCATTTATGTCAGTTACTGCAGACAGTTTCATATTCTCACGTTACACATAATAAGTCAATGCTTATAGGTCTGGAGATGAGTGTGGGACTGGAGTGGTAAAGTGATTTCATATGGACCACCAGGGGTTTTAAATGCTTTCATTCTGAGCCTGTAGGGAAAAGAAAAAAAAATGAGGATTTTAAGCTCTGGAATGACATCTTCAAATATATAAATGTGGTGGGAGGATATGTTGAACAAAATAAGATTAAGAGATTTAATATGTTACTTTTTATTAATTTGAATTCATTCACTTAATAGCTATGACTTGATCATTGTTTTAGACTCTGGGGTTATAGCAGTCACAAAGGGTTTTCATTATATTCTAAGAACAACTGGAAGTCACTGGGGAGGTTTAATCAGAAGAAAGACATGAAAGTACGTATTAAAATGTTAAAGGATTCAGAGAGAGGAATGTGAACTGTATTATTCTGTATAATGTAAAGTTTATATTGAAATGAACGGATGTGGTCAAAATTGTCAACTATTTTGCATGTTGAAGAACAGAACATGTATTATGAGTGTTCAGATTTGAGTGTTTGATGTGCCTGCCACTCATTTATGAGAAAAGAGATTCATTTAAAAAAAAGTCTGCTAAATGTCTTTTGCATACATCCCAATCAGGCATGCACTCAATACTGCTGAATAATATATGTGGCGTGTGTTCACACATGCATGAATATATATTTAAATTATATGTATATATATATATATTCAAGAAAACTTATAAAAGAAGAGGACTAAAGCTACTTATATAATACAAATTTTAGATAACTTTCATTTTACCTTCTCTTATTGCACCCAATGGAGGTGTGTAGAAGCAGTTTTAAAGAATTTTTTGTAGTGTAAGACTGGCAATATTTATGGCTATGGATTCTAGTAAAACTGTTCTCCCCAGACTCAGAGAGATTGAAAGGAGAACTATGTTATATGCATATGGTCATCACTAGGCTCTGGGACCTTTTCATCTCAGCTCTGCTTTTATTGCTTGGTATTCTTCATATACCTTGGGCCAAAATTGCGTTCTAGTTATCAAGAGGGGCACCTGAGCTAAACTCTCATTTATACAAGCATCAATGTCTCTTATCTGCACTCCTCTTCACCCTCTAGAACTATTATCTCTACCATTCA
>PVJO010017494.1:0-39036 GCA_004026905.1 Hystrix cristata | reverse complement strand
ACTACTCAGATCAGAATACTTAATTATCTGCAAAGGATGTTCTACGGATTAACTGCCAAGTGTTTTGAGACTGTTAACTACTTGATAAATGCTAATGAGACACTTCAAGGAAACTGGTATTATTTGTTCACCTAACGTGTTATTTCATCTGTCTAACCACCTTCGGTTTTGTTATTATTTTACAGGGTCTCATTCTTAAGTTGTATTGTAACTCTACGTTGTCCTCCAAATAATCATCACGTGTTAATTATAAAGACTTGAGTTTTCGACCATAGTTGCTGTGTTAGGATCAGAGAGAAGGTAATCTGCCTAAAGCCTTAGCTCGGCCAGTAATCACCAAAGTATAAAAAGCCTGTGAGTCACAACAGAGATGCTTTAATAGTTACTTTAAGGAAATAAGACCAGCTGGGAAGAAAAGCCAGGCTGAGGGGGAAAAGTAAGGATGACAACTATATTCTAAGCTTCAACTTAAATCCAGCATTTGGACCAAAGACGTTATAAGTATTTTAGAAAAGACTTGAGATAGAAGCTTTGCAATTTCTTTGATTTCCACCTCTCTGACTTTAAACTTATTTGGAATAAGCTGAAAAAATCATTTGCAAATATCTCTCTCCCAGGAAGAAGAACAAAAGGCACGGCTGTATTTACAGAATTTGTCACTGGGAAGAAGAAAATAAAGGACACTTTCATGTTGGGCTACAAAGTGCCCAGCCCCGCTCCCGCCTTGACCCTGACTCATGCAGGGCCCCTGAGCAGGTCCTTGAAGCTATATGTTCATCACCTTCCCCGCCTCCACCTGTAAAGCTGATATAAAAACAGCCAGCTAGTTTCTACTCACAAAGAAGTCGTAAAGATTAGAGTCAGAATACTGAACTTCAAAGATGAAAGGCTCAATATAAATTCCAAGCATTATTGCTAAGACTCAGTGTGAACAGGCAGAAATGTGCTGCTTAAGCAATTGCTACCTGTCAGCAGAGCTAAACCAGGATGACCTTGCTACAAGAAGGAAGGGCGACGGTGCCTTAGACCATGAAGCAACCATCTCAGCCAGTGTAATTGTCCTCATTAGCCCACCATGCTCTCCTTTCTTGTTTCTCTGAATACTACAATTCAGTGCACAACCGCTCTACCTACTATACTACTTATACTCCAATGAATGGACATTTATTCTTCATCTGCAATGTGCAAGGCCATGCTCAGGGCTGCAAACAGAGAAATTAATATATAGTTCCTACCCCTTTAGCACTCACACTTACAACAGGAACACTGTGCCTTTTCTATTTAGAGGGAATAGAATCTTCCCAAAGCCAAAAGCATCCCCAAGCAAGACCATCCACAAAAGAAGTGCAAAACTATTGTAGCTGATTTCATTAGCAATGACTGTATTAGGCCATGACATACTGTGACAAATCAAAATTTTGCACATTTTTCTCTTGAATCTACAAGTGTTTCAAATTATTGCTCCAAAGCAATAGTTCCATCACTGCTCTCAGGGTCACCTAGCTCCAAGAGGTCCTTTATCCCAGATGACAGATATTTACACCAGAGTTTGGCTGCTGATAGTTTCAAAATGACTTCTTAATGTGGCCAAGGGTGCAGACAACTGAATGCATGCATGCCTGTGCACCTAATTGCCCTACGTTTTCCTGGACTCCCTGCCTTCCTCCTCATTTGGTAAAGAGTAAATAAGCAACAGTCTGGGTGCTGCCTCAGAAGAGTCACCGATCTTAACCTATGTCATTTGGAGCAGCTGTTCCCAGGCTGTTTTAAAGATCTCGGCTTTGACCTCCCTTGGAAACCTACTTCCAATATCTGATTCACTTAAACTCAGGAAAATATTTCCTATGTGGAAACAGAGAGAAACAAGTCCACCTACTCTTCCAATAGCCTAAAGTTGGTTGTTGTCACACCTTTGGCTTTCTAACCAGGTTGGCTTTTTTAGGGGACAGCTAATAATTGTTGATTTTCTTCTCCAAATTCCCTTCAGTGTTTTTCATGTTTCTTTTAAGAATACAGATTTAAACTCATTGAGACAATGTTGGAAGCCACTTCCTCCTCTGTAAAACCAGACATGATGATTCTTAAGATTCTTTTTCACTCAAAGATCTTAGTTCTTGAGAAACGCTGCATAACAGTCTAAGGAAGAAATCGGCAGTCTTTTCTTTTTTCTTTTTTTTTTTTTTTTTTTTTTTGGTGCTGGAGATCGAACCCAGGGCCTTGTACTTGCAAGGCAAGCTGTCTAACCACTGAGCTAAATCCCCAGCCCTCGGTAGTCTTTTCTACAAAGAAGCAGGTAGCAAACGTTTTAGGTTTTATGGCCATATAGCCCCTGTTGTAACTTCTCAAATCCACCATTGTAGGGCAGAAGCAGCCAAAGACAATGCAAAAGCAGGTGTCGCTGGCCAATCTCCAAAAAAGCTTTATTCACAAATAGAGATGATAGAGTAGATTTGGTCAGTAGGCCTCAGTTTACCAATCCCCTCATCTAAAAAAAAACTCCAGTAGCCCATTCTATATCTCTATGCCACCTCTCCTGTCCCCGTGTTCAGGCAGAGATTTTCTGAAACAAACTACAGTCATTCAGCAATTAGTGGACCCATCAATCCTCCAATTAATTGCCTGTGTATTTAAGACACACACAAACACAGGATGTGGTTGGGGAGTCAAAGCTGAAAAGCAGCATGACTTCTGCTTTGTTTTGTTTTGACAACCACCCATTCCTAACTTTCAGGATGAGTAGAGACTGTCATTTCTATTTATTGTGTTTTGTAATGAGATTCATTTTTTTAACCACCGACCGGAAGGACAGCAGTGCAGGGCTGAGGCAGCAGCCCTGCAGAGACCCCAGTGGTGGCCCTATGCACCCTGGCCTGTTCCTGGTCCTCCGCTCTGTTCCTCTAGTTGGTGGCTACCATCTGCCTCTGGCAGCCTCATGTCCTCGCTTCACACCAGAATGGCAGCTTTGCCTTTTATTCAGGAGGCAAAATTATTCAACTTCTATAATTGCCCACTTAAAATGCATTTTTTAAAAATTCTGTATCCCCACATCACCTCCAGAAAAACCACACCTCGGAACTGTTCTTTTTTAGTGTCACCTTTAGCCCAGTTCAACGAAATCACACCTGTCCGGAGCAGCCAGCAGGCCCAGCAGACAGCTGGGGGGCTGCTGTGCACTCTCTCCCACCATAGCACTTCTCGGGGGTCTTTTTCCAACAAGACTTCGCTTCACTTCCTGCTGGTCACAATGGATCATGTTTTTTCATGGTAAATCAACAAGGCTGAAACGAGCAACCAGAGAAGGTAACAGGGAGACATATAATGAGGTGTCTGCCTCTGAGTCACCCTGTCCTAAGGCAAATAACTTCTACCTGTAGCTTGACATACACAATGGAACACTAAAATAATTAACCGGGAGGTCATTAGACTGAGGTGGCTCTAGCGCTCTGAGTTACTGCGTAAGCCAACCGAAACCCAGCTCAGCATGAACATCATATTAGGAAACAAACTGCTTCACCCGCCAGAGACTGCAGCCGGCCTCTGGCCAGGGATTGCATGGCTGCTCCACACTAACCAGTCACGCTTTGTCCTCACCTCGCTTCTATGTCTCCTTTACAACACCCCCCGCCACCCTCACCCTTTGTCAGCCCCAAACCACCTGCCCTCCAGAGCTGCCTATCATGAATCAGTGTGTTCAAGTAACATCTTCAAAATGCAGCTTTTAACAGGAGATGGCCTGTATATGGCAGATAATAATAGTACCTAGCTGGTCATGGTGGTACGCACCTGTAATTTCAGCTATTTGGGAGGCTGGGGCAGAGAATCTCATGTTAGAAGCCAGTCTGGACAACAGATTCATCTCTATAACAATGACAATAATAACAATACCTACCCCACATGTTTGAAAAGAAGGAAACAGAAATGCATTATAGAATTAAAAATGAGATGCATAAAAATACTTAGCTCGCCTCTTAGACAGAATTACCATTACTATTATTGATACTAACAATATTTCACATTGACCAATCTTTTCTCAAGGACAGCATGCGTCCCCTGATTTTGTCATATTAATATGAGCCATGTAGACAACCTAGAAAGCAGCCAGCAGCTCCTCTTCCTCGCAGCCCTGGGGAGGGCGCTCTCTGCTTTCTGTTGCCCATCTGGCCTGGGTGTCCCCCAGCACAAGCACAGCACCCTCACCCCACCCAGGCCACCCACCTGTCTCAGAAAGGAGTAGGCATGATCCCACATCTTGAGCTCCTCTTTGAGGCTCAAAATCCATTTTCTCCACGGAGAAACCAGAAATTGGAGCTGTGGAGAGCTCTTGGCAGAAGAGAAAATGCTGGGTGGTGGGGGGTGGAGGTCACCTCTGCACTCTCCCTGGTTTTCTCTTTTCACATAACTCTGCTCAACCATTTATTTGCCAGCTCCCTGTGCTTGCCTCTACATCTCCCATTATGTGTTCTTGTAGTCACCCGTAATCTCTGCCTGAAGATATGATGGTGTAGTATGACAAACAGTGTTTAATTGGGCTCTGCGTGTGTATATTCCAGGTGCATGAATCGTAGAAGAGACCCAAGTAAAGAAGGAAGAAAAAAGGTAGATGGAAGAAGAGAAGGAATAAAAGAAAGGAGGGAAGAAGAGATGGTGGGAATTGCAATTCCGTATTTTGAAAGAGTTCGGAATCAATTACCAGTGTAAACAGCAGACTCAGGTTGGGTTCCTTATACAGATTTTATAATTTGATATTGTTGTATGTTAATTTAGATTGCAGGAACTGCTTCTGCCCCCACCCCCAGGCCTGTACCCCAAACTGTGGAAAGGAATGTAGCCTAGGTCGACCTGGGAAGCTGAGCAGGTGTGATCCGGACGCTTCACACCGTGCCTGCCAGTTGCACGCCAGCACAGAATGGCAAGATGACTCACTAGAAATCACCCTAGAAGCCTGCCAAATGCTTGGGAATCTGCCCATCCAATCTGTGTTCATTCCACCCAAACTCTCATTCCCAGAGTAAGCAGGTGGTATTTGTTTTTCAAAAGTTCACCACAGCTCTCAGCCTCAAAAATTACCTGAACCAAGAGGAATCTTGGTTGTTTTGTTTCACTCAAAATTCTCCTTCAGGGGCTGGGGATTTAGCTCAGTGATTAGAATGCTTGCCTTGCAAGCACAAGGGCCTGAGTTCGATCCCCGGCACCACAAAAAAAAAAAAAAAAATTCTCCTTCAGAGGATCTGGGGACCTGGAGGTCACATACTTCCTGTGCAAAATAAGGGGCCCTAGGACAAGAAGTGTTATTCAATTACAAAATTCAGGTTACCCAACACAACTCTGAGGAGCTGCTGCAGTCTGAGTTTACTTGGTAACTTTTGCAAATATGCCTTTGGCTACTTAAACATGTTTGTTTGTTTTTTTCCTAGATTAATCAAAAGTCACAGGAAAAAAATACTTAATGGAAGGATGTACTTGAGTATTATTTAAATAAGATTTTCTCACCATTACTTGGAAAGAGGAAGATGTACCAAATGGGAGCCACACCTCCTCCAAGAACTTTTGTGCATCTTTTGATTTTTTGTGTGTATCCTTGATCAAAGCATAAATAATGTGAATTATTAGTATTATTAGCATAATGTGAATTATAAGAAAATCATGAAACCATGACTTACATGTTATATTTTGTTCATTTTTTCTTGCGGTAAAATATAATACAAATTTTATCATCTTAACCATTTAAGCATTTTTAAGTGTACAGTTCGGAGGCATTAATTACATTTGCCTCATTATACAACCATCATCACTGTCAATCTCTAGAACTCTACCATCTCCCAAACTAAAGCAGGACACCCATTAAACAATAACCCCATACTCTCCGCTCCCCCAGGCCCTAGTCACTACCATTCTGCTTTCATCCTAGGAATTTGGCTATTTTGTGTCTCATATAAATGCAATCCTACTTTGTCCTCTCAGTTCTGGCTTATTTCATTAAGCATAAGTCATTCAAGGTTGATTCATGTTATAGCATGTGTCATAATTTCATTCTTTTTAGGGCCAAATAATATTCCGCTGTGTGTATACACCAGATGTGTTTATCCATTCAAACATTGTCATTCATTCTGCGATGGACATTTGGCTTGTTTCCACCTTTTGGTTCATGTGAGTGATGTGGTTATGAACATGGGTGTATAAACATCTGTCAAGTCCCTGCTTCCAATTCTGTGGGGCATATGCTTTCCATGTTATTTTAATTATCTTTATTGAAATGCTTTCCTCTGTCAGAGGAAACCATTCTTTCAACTTAGCGTGTGTTTTTGAGAAAACTGTCGCTAGCCTGGTGAGAGAGGAAGTGGGTATCCCCCCATCACTGCCAGCTAACTCAACTCTGGCAATCAGGAGAGTGACAGAAATTACGACCAGAACATCTTCCATGTTTTTTCTTTAGTACTTTTTAATTGTATAGGTTTTTAAATCCCTAGAGACTTCTTTGAAAAAGACGGCAGTTGTCTTCACCATGAACATACATGGTGTAACTCACATAGCAATTCAGCAGCCATGGAAAAGACAGTCAGGCTGCGGATAAAAAGACGTCTCGGGTGGACCACTCGAGTGGTTGATGCTCACTTGGAGGAAACACTGGTGAAAGCAGACAGGAGCTTCTTTACTTAAAAAGCCCTCAGGATAGAAAGCGAGGAAAAGAAAAGGAGAAATAGAATTAGTGTAGAAGTAAGAGAGATTTCCACAGCATTGTGAGGTGCAGAAACTCAAGAATTGCTGATACAGGCAGCCAAAATTTGAGGTTTACAACGCAGCCTCAAGGGAAACTTCAGCCAGAACCAGAGAGAGAAAAAAGAAAGTAGAATCCCCGCAAAAACCCAGCTTCAGATGGTCTCAGAGCCCGTGGAGATGACAAGTCTGACGGAAGCTTGACCAGCAGCTCAGGAGAAGCGTATCCAGCTTCCAAACAGAAAAGGTGCTCCTGTTCCGGAGATCAAGGACACCATGTAGGGTGCGGCAAGGCCCAGCCCAGAGAGCAGTAATGAAGCGGGGTCTCCAGAAGATCTAGAGCCCCAAGAGACTCAGCACAGGACAGCAGAGAGGAATCAGTGCCTATAGGGCTCATAACAGTGTGACCAACAAATATGCAGCCTATATGAGTTGAACAAGACTTAGCAAAGATCTTGCTTGGATTGGTCACCACAGAAGGCCTCACAACCATTCAGTTTCAGTCACCTGTGCCCACAAGATGAGCCCACTGTTCATGCCAGACTTCAGCAGACCACAGTGTAAAGAAAGGGATAGAAGAAGAGGGCTGGAACCCAGAAACTGCTGAACAAAAAGACACTTCCTCCTGTTCCATCATTTTCATCTTCAATTGGTATCATCAAAGGGTGACACCCAGATCTAAGCTGGAGATGGCAGACTTGATTCCCTTTGACCCATGTTATCTTCTGTTTAAAAATGCCCCCTAGCATGGATGTGACTAATTCAACCAGAGACTGTGTTCTTACAACCAGAGATTGTAGTCCTTGGCTCTACACCTAGAATTTAAGACACTAATGTGAATAAGACAATTCCCTGCCCCTAGGGAACTCACATCTGATGAAGAAACAAGGAAACAAACAATTAAAAGAACAGTTACAAAGAGAATGACCAGGCCTATGAGAGAAGAAAACGATGTTCAGAACGCAGGGAGATATAGAACCCAGGGGATCAAGGCCACCCAGTCAGTTCGTATCGGTTTCCTCTTGCTGCTGTAACAAATAACCACAAACCAAAGAGCTGAAAACAACACAACTTTATTATCTTAGAGTTGTCAGAAGTCCAAAAGTGTGTCTTAGGAAGCTAAAATCAAGGCATCGGCAGGACTGCATTCCTTCTGAAAGCTCCAGCTCCTTTCTAACCTCTAGAAGCCTAGTTTCTGTGGCTCACTGCCTCCTTCTCAGCAGCAGCATCACTCTGACCTCTGCTTCCACTGTCACAGCTCCTCCTGTCCCTCAGCTGTCATCACCTCCTCACTTCTCTCCTCTCCCCTCACCCTCTCTCCTCACTAGCTGGGTTCAATCCTCAGCACTGCAAAAGAAGAACCCTTGTGTTTCCGTTGGACTCACCCAGGTCATCCAGGATAAAACTCCTACCATTAAATAACCACATCTACAAAGTCCCTTCATCCTGTGAGGTAACGTACAGGTTCAATAAGTGAGGACATTGGCATCCTTCAGATGGTAGTGGAAGTCAGGCTGCAGGAGGCAGTCTGACAGGTGGCATTATTCTGTGTACTTTGAAGTTACAGTAATTCCTAAACAGCTGCATTTTGCATGAATTAATCCTATGACCATCTTTGTGAAAAAGGTATCTTTTTTTCTTTATATTTTCTTATAGGAAAAGGAAAATCGTACCTAAATTTTATTCTATTAAAAAACCTGGGGTTCAGGCTTTAGTTCAAGTGGTAGAGCACTTGCCTAGCAAGTGCAAGGCCCTGAGTTCAATCCCCAGCACCCAAAGTTAGATAGACAGATAGATAGATAGACAGATAGATTAAAAACTTGTCACATGGGACTGGGGATTTAGCTCAGTAGTAGAGCTGCTGCCTAGCAAGCACAAGGCCTGGAGTTCAAACCCTAGCAGCCCCTCCCCCAAAAAAACTTGCCACAGATCATCCACATTACACATTAAAATCACTATGGATAACATCTAACATCAGATGTCTCTGACAAAACCTATTCTTTTGCACTTCCAGTTTATTCAGAATGTTCCCACATTGTGTCCCTCTGATGTCTTGTGTGCTGATTTTCTCATATTCATGTCCTTTTTCCCTCATGGTAGAGACCAGTGAATCCCTGAGCAGACTTGGCTTCTCAAAGTGATGAAACATACATGAGTCAATTTCATTTTATAAGTTAGGTATAGGAATAGAATTCAGAAATGTTTCTGAAATTGTTTATTTGTACCTTAAAAATCTTGAAAGTCTACATAAAGTCTTCTACTATACCTATAATTGTATTTATGTTAGTGTGGTATGAGAGGGGGTCATTATCCAAACTGGAACCAAGAAGAAGATATTTAAAGATTACTAATGACATAACCTAGTCAAAATCCACAGCCTCTGGCATGCAGACCAGTACTGTTTACAGTAGCCACACTATCTTGTCTGTGTCGTTCTTCTCTTTGAGGATAAAATAAGTGGTGAGAATTAACTTCCGAATGCACATTCATGAGTTCTAACTAGTCCTGATTTCCCTCATTATTGAAAAGTTCCCACCAAGAGTAATGATCAGGGTTCCATAAAGAGTCCCTTCTATTGGCTGATGCTCGACTCTGAAACATAAATAAGTTTCAACAAAAGGAGAGAGAACACGTGATCAATAAATATCGAATCCTGTTCAGAACAGGCACATTCAAGATGTGCAGAAAATGGATACTGGAAAGGAACATTGCACCACATTAAAAAGCAGAAGAACGGGGCTAGTAATGTCAGTGAGAATCGGTTATATATCTGACCAAAGTCTTTGCGAACCTCAAATAATGACAATATGGTAACCCTTGTGTTCCCTCTAGAACTCCCAGGAGCCTCTCCCAGACCCCACCCCCCCCATTCTCCCCTTCCCAGTCAGCAGGCCTCAGCTGCACGCACCGCACGGAGGAAACCGAAGCTGTCCCTCACCAAGAACTTTGATGTCCCTCCTCCCTACCTTAATCTCACTTTTACCTCCCTTAGCTTCTCTTCTGCACCCACCCCTGGTTAGCACCCTTCCTCTTCAGACATCCTATCTCTGCTCCACTGGCCATTCCCTTTGACCTGCTGACATGCTGAGATCCAAATTCCTCAGCGCCCACTGCACTCTCCACTCCAGCCAAACAACTCACTGAGATCCCTCCTTTCCTTTGTGCACCCAGAAGAACCCTATTTGCCTGGAGAACGTCTACCTGGCCTTTAAAGCCTAGCTCTGACTGACTCTCATAATGCTGACCTAGACCACTGGTCCCCAGTAAAGGTCAACACTCTTCACCCTGCGTGGCAAGAGCCCCGGGCTCTCCTCTCCTGGAGTAAGAACACACAACGTTAGCCTGCCTCTTCACCTCTCATCTCCCTTAGAAAGCTTCCAGACTGAAAGCTCTTTAAGCACAGGATCGCTCCTTTTCTCTCTCATCCCCAGCAGGCAGTGCAACCCTTTCTTCTTAATAGACACCAATAAATGTTTGTTGAGTGATTGAATCTTCAAGTCATTCCCCTAAAGAAGAAAGAAAGAAAAACCATCTATCACTACGCTGCTTTCCGGAACTGCCACCCAGTCATGACCTCTGCTTCTCTGTCACTAAACTTCTCATAACCCAGCACTCGCCCCTTTGCAAGCTGATTTCTACTGCCAGCCTACCCTGATCTCTTAAGCCACTGGCTGCTGCTTGCTTCCAGGCCCTTCTGAAGCATCAGGTGGCTTGTCATTCCTGCTTTTTGTCTAGTGCCTCCTCCTATTTTACTTTTCAGTTCTGGATTGACCTCCCCTCCTCCTCCAGCTTCCTGCTCTCCCTCCTTGTCGCCGCAGTATTCTCCTTTCCCAGCTCTTCACTGTGGCTGTTCAGAGGCGTCAGCTCCAGCCCTCTCCAGAGGCCCCCAGGTAGGGAACTCACGTTCACGGAAACAAGCCTCCTACGGCCAGCCCTTCACTAAGATGATATGTGCAAGGCTGATTTTGTCTTATTTCAGCATCTTTATTTGGGAAAATACAGAATTCATACCTCTAAATGGCCTTTTTTTTGAAACTGTATTTCCTAGTCAGTTATTCTGGATTTTTACACTGGTCCAAGTTGCCTCTCCCTTCTTACCACATTGAATGAAGAGTTTACTACCACTTACAGCACTTTAGAAGCCAGATTTTTTAAAACGTTTTTTGAAGGAGGGACCTACTTGACATGTCTGCATCCCTGTTTTGTTTTGTTTTGCTTTTAAGAAGTTATGCTTCACCGTAATAGTCAACACTTAGTCAAAGCAAATTTTTCTGCTATTTTCTATCTCTAAATAATGCATTCAATGAGAAATAAGATTCCCTAAACTCCTGTGTCCTCCAAGAGGGTACAAATATCCAGAGGAGTCCAAGAGCTTTTTTTGTTTATTCACACCTTCCAACGTCTTACGATTGCTTGCTTCCTTTTGCTTTAGTTTTGTACACGCGGGCGTGCGGATAGTGACTGTCACCAAACAAGCATACGCACACAGACACACATCCATACACACGCTGCACAGCAGGCAATTAATCATTTCCTACCCCCAAGACCATACTTTACAGTCAGAAGCCAATTGTCAGCACACGTGCTCCTGAGTAGACGGACACACATACCAGCAAACAGATGAAGCCACGTGGAGGAGCCACTGTGGGAGAAACCTGCGTTCCGGCTTTCCAAGCGGGTGCTCTTGCCTCTGCCCAAAATTACTTACAGCGCGCCTAAGGCAGTCCATGCTAACAGAGTCCTGCAAACCAAGAGCTTGATTCACACAATGTAACCGAAGAATGGCTCAGCTCCAGGGAAGGCCTTTCCGGCTGGGCGAGCTGCTTGTTTGCTTTTTCTCACACCTGACTTTTCTTGAAGGAGGCAACAGTGCAAGAATAGTTACATGTTCTTGGTAAAAATAAAAAATTTTTAAAAAAAAGAACAGTTGATGCTTCCTGACTTCTTTGCAGACGTCAGGCTGCTCTTCATCAAGCCCTGCAAGTGGGTAATGTGAGGGCCCTGAGGGATCTGAAACCTATTGGGATTAATTTGTTCCCAAGTGGCAAGGCTTGCACACACCTGTGTGCACTCACGTACACGCCCCCTTGCTGGCTCACCCCTCACTGCCCAGAGCTCTGCTGCCACCCTTTTCCCTTCCTCTCCTTGTCTTTGTAAACGCATCTTGGGCCCCAGGCAGCTCACCCTCTGAAGGGAAAGCGTGGCTTCTCCAAAAAGCACCTTATGGGTAGAAGGGATCATAATGGAGTTCGCTGGAACCTGCGGAAAAGAAAAACTTACTAGCTGCATTTTACCAAATCACCCAGCTCAGAGCATAAATGTAAAGCATAGCTTGTGGGGGAGGCTACCAGGCATTTACATGACAAAGCACGGGGCTTCCCAAATCCTGTGAGAGAATCCGTCAACAGTACTCCACGCTTAGTCTTCACAAACAAGAACAATCCATACTTGTTTCCAAATAAGATTCACAAAAATGCCCTGTGCCGCTGCTGTAAGCCTCCTGGATAAGCAGAGAAGGGAGGTTAGGAGCCTGGCGGAGGCTGCTGCTGGGAAATGTGGGAGTGGCAGGATGTTCCCAGGGCGCTCAGGGAAGAGGCAGGATGCTCCCTGGGGAGTCCATTCCCCCGCAGCCCAGCCTGGAGGTCCAGGCAAGGACTGTGTCCCAGCAGGGTGCTGACCCTTTGTGTTACCTGTTCCTCTGCAGCTTTTCTGTAACCTCGCCTCTTTTCAAAGACCCTCCACATTGTTTTTAATTTCCACCCCCCCCCCAAAAAAAGATGCATTAGGCTCACTCACTACCCCAACAACAAACTTGTCCTGGCACCTTGTGAGGTAACCGATTTCCTTCCCTTCCACAACTAGAGCAGAGCCTCCCCCCTCAGGGGCCGGGGTCCCATCTGCAGCGCCTTCCCGAACAATGACCCGACTGTCTGCACAGGATGGCAGGAGCTTGCAGCTCACCCTCTACAAACCCAGACATGCACAAGAGCTCCGCATTTCACCGCAGGAAGTAAGATGGGTGGCTTTAGGCATCATTAATCATTTTGAAGTGATTATCCTTAAAAAGAAAAAAAAAAAAAAAAGGATGCAGCTTGAGTTAAGTCATGCCCAATAAAAATCAGCACTTCTCCTCAAAATCACATTTCCCTGATTCCGCATGTAATGTTAAGGGCTCACAGTACTGACAAGAGCAGGGTGAAATGGAGCATCTGTTTCCTCTTTAATTAGAACTCAAATACAAGGGACCTGACATGGTCAGCTGGGGGTGGGCGCGGGGGCAGGGTACTTCCTTTGCCTTCAGGCCTGGAGACACACACGTTTCAAAGGAGGATAAAGCAAGAATAGTTGGGGTCTTGCTTCCTCCAGCAGTCTTCATTTTTCCGTTGAAATGCCATGACACTAAGCATGGGACAACCCTGCTTTGTTCTCTAATTTAGCTGGGGCTGTGAAAAGACCCAGCCCACTCTGCGCTCACGAGGCCCGGCCCAGAAGGAAGGGCCCAGGAAAGCCCCAATTCCCCAGATCAGGCCATGAGGTAGGGAGCAAGCCCCAGCCCTCGCAGGTCTTTCCAGTCTGCCACCCTCACAGGCAACAGTCCCTCCTCTGGCAGAGGAAAAGTGATAACTAGAAAATGAAATCTTCAACTGTCTTTCCCAAGGGATGACATTTCCTGTTGTCCTGCGTCCAGAGGAAATTCACTTAACCTAAAATTGGATTAGGTTTTTTTTCTGAAGACACCTGGTCAACCAGAAGCATCTCATCCCAGTTGCCTCTCTCTGAACCCTGGACCCCAGTCTTCATTTATTCCTTAATCAAGACATCTGGCTCTGGAGTCAAGAGCAGAAATCAGGAAATACGGGCAGAAAAGGACCTGCCCTCTGGGCTCTTGCCCTGGGCCACCTCCTCCTTCCCTCATCCCTTGAGCGGTCCACACTGGCCAGCCCAGAGGGTGCAAACTCGCTCCCTTCTCCATCACCAACACTGGGTCTCCCTGCTGAGTCCTGCCCATGGTATTAAAGTGTAAACCTGGAGGAGAGAAGACTCAGCAATTTCCATTTTAGTACTCTAACCTGCATTATTTGGTTGTTTTTTGGAAACAGGGTCTCGTTTGAACTCACTATGTAGTCCAAGCTGGCCTCAAACTTGCAGCAATCCTCCTGCTTCAGCCTCCAAGGGCTGGGATTGCAGGTGTGCACCACCGCACCAGATCTAATCTACATATTTTAAAATATACATATCTATTTTGTTTTCTGTTCTCTTGTTTTGCTTTCTTTTGTTGTTTAGCTTTCAGAACTAGTTCTTTGAAGCTCGGTGTTGTATATACCCTAAGAGGAGTCTTCTAAAGTCTGTTCTGAGTCACACTGACAATGACAGACAGCCTAAGCAGAGGGAAAAGGTGTCTATGTGGCTGGGTGGCCATACCTGAACCTGGACACCTGGGCCCTGTATGGAGGGTGTCCATGGAGAGGTCTTAGGGACAGGCGGGTGAGGGAATTCAGAGCCCAGATATGGCCAACAGGAAGCTGTGAGGAGCCAGAGCCCAAGCAGCCAGAGGAGGAGCTTGGAGGGGTGGGACAGCGAGAAGAGAGTGGGGTCCACCCCAGAGAACCCAGCCGCTAGGCAAATAAGGGTAACAGAAAGGGAGAAAACTAGACCGAACCCTGTGCATTGCTACATTGGAAATGGGTATTACTGTGAGTAAAGAGTTTGCAATATATGCAGATATATACAGAACTAAATACAGCTGTGCCCACCTCTAGGGCCTGGAAACGATGACAGCAGAGTGGCAATGAGCACCCAGCATCCAGACACTTCCCAGTACCATCGTCCACGGAAAAAACTAGGGCCCTGGGACAAACAGTGAATCCCACAGCAGATGAAGAAACGCTCTTGCTGCGGCCTGGAACAAGCAAGAGCTCAAAAGTAAGATGCTAAGAAGGACACCGACGTCAGCTTTGACTGGACCCCCCTGCCCAAATCAGAGACAATTTGAGCATCAAAAAATTATCATAGAAACAGACTATAACCCATTGGATAAAATAGGGAAATGTGAAACCTTTCTGAAATAAAAACAAACCAAGCTTGACTAGGAACAGAATAGTTACACAAAATGCTGATAAATTACACAAAAGAAAAGAATAACTTTAATTTTTTTTTTTTGAGACAAGGTCTTACTAAGTCACTAAATTGTGCACACCAGGCTTGAACTTTTGATCCTCCTGCCTCAGCCTCCCAGAGAAAATAACTTTATAGTGGGAAGCCTGGCAGACAGGATTCTAATCAGGTCATCACAGCAAACACCATGAGCATGGAAGAATTTGCACTCTGTACTATCTGGTAAGACACAATGAAAAGCGTACAGAATCACTTCTGAATCGTTCCTGCCATGGAGGCTTAATCTGATCACCAAGGAATGTCACGCAAATCCAAATTCAAGGATGTTCTACAAGATAACTGGTCGCTCACTTTCAAAAGGCTGAAGGTCGTGTAGTCCAAGGGCCCAGACCGAATGAGACCGAAGAGATGTGGCAACAAAATCCCATGCGTTATTTCAACCTGGATCCTCTGGCTTACAGAAAGGTCGCGGGGCAAGTGGTGAGACTTGAAAGGGTCTAGAGACGGCACAGTAACAGCCTGTGACTGTCACCTTCCTGATTTGGAAGGTAGTGTCGCTATGGAAGAGAATAGCCCTACTCCTGGGAAGGACCCTCAATCTGGGAGCATGGGGATTCTGTGACATTTTATTGTCATTTGAGTCAGGGGGAAAATATTATTTATCTTGCATTTGCAACTTTTTTGTAAGTTTACATTGTTTCAAATTATTTTAAAAGTTTAAATTAAAAAGATAAAAAGACTGTTAGCTCCTAAGCAGCTGAAAGGACAGAGAATGTAGAAACTCATTCTACCCAGCACATAACACACATCCAGCTCAGGCAAATGCTCGATAAACATGTGCCGAGTTTAAATGTTTGGAAAAACACTCGGAGAGACAGAAGGAATGTAACGAAAGAGCTCACATTCAGGCATGTGTATTAATCGTACAAACGTCTATAGGGATTCCTACGCGCCAAGCATCGTTCTAAATATTTTTAAAACAACTGTATGAAATAGGTGCTATGAGGCCCCATCTCACAGAGGAAGAAGCCAAAGGACAGAGGTTGGGAGACCTGCCCAGAGTCACACAGCTGGTGAGTTTGCACGCTGAGTCAAGCCCAAGAGTTTGTGCTATTAGTTGTGCTAAGCTGCCTTGCCAAGAGTTCACAGGCCAAAACTGTAAGTTTTTAAAATCTTTTACGTTCAAAATATTTGGTTCAGACCTATACGTCTGTATTCTGCATATTCTAAATTTTACAAAATCATGTCAGATTCCTGATTCCATAACGGACAGAACTAGCTCAAGATAAGCCATTCCTGAGCCAGGCGCTCATCTGTAGGAGCTGTGCTTGTTACCATCTTTGGGCCACATGTAAGTCCACACAAGTAGACATCTTAATCGCATCAACCACCAATTTTGTGACCCCAGTATTTTTAGATTTTGATCTACTATGCACTTCGTTTTTTCCCATCTGCACCCAGGATCTTCAGGTGGAGTGGTTATATATATATCCTGGGTAGATCATGGCACAGTTAGCCTTCCATATGGCCAAGAAGTTCCTGGGGCCACTGACTAAGGTGCTATATCATGACAACTTGCCATCAAGTCTCTTTCCCTAGAAGGAAATGAAACAGTGGGTCAAATGGATATTCTACACTTTGGGGTATTTCTATAGCCTCTGTGAAAAAACTGAAGCTACTCTGGCTCCAGCAAGCTTCGCTGTCTCACTTTCCCCCTCCTGTGAAAAGTGGAAAGATGCTGTCCCACACTCGCTCATGTTCTTCTGCAGGAAAGATCTATGTAAACCCTGAGACAAAACATTCATTAGACTCCCTTTATAGCAAAAGGCTCATAAAGTAAATCCAATAAAGAAAGACTCTTCTTTATAATTCAGAGTAGCAAGTTACCCAGTAAAATTATAATAGACATGACACAATGAGTCCTATTTCATGAATATGGTTTTGCTATTTTTGTAGCCCATGATGTTATCACAAAAATGTATCACAGGTCTCAGGTAGGCTTCCAGCAAGTTCTGTGTTGCCAAATAATTACTCTTAGCATTTTTTTCTCCAAATGATACTTAGTCATAAGCCTTCTGTTTGCCGTGTCCCATTTCCAGAGGCATGAAAGCAGCAGGGATCAAGCAGGAGGAAAGAGGGCTTTTATTCACTCGGAAGTGGTATTTCTTTGTTCTCAAGTAGAACTAGAACAATTACCTACACTTCCTTATGCCAACTGCCAACCTTAGACAAGATATTACTTCTTCAGCAAATCAATAAATATGTCTGTAGCTGCGCATGTACAATTGTGTGTTTTCTGCTATCATATCCACACTATAAATTCCTTTCAGTCACAAAAGCCCAGATGCTAACATCATCTGTGTACAGAACACCTGTCCTCACATTCGCGACTTCCTCCAACACCTGTCCAAGTTGCCGATGGCCAGCACAGGTCTTCCTGCACCTGACAGTGTTTTCTTGAGGCCGGAGCCTACTGTGCTGATGTAGAGGAAGACAAAGTACTCCGGAATTCCTGTCCCCAGGAGTCATCGTGACTAAACAGAAGCCGTGCCCCTGAGTGGGATGACTCTGAGAGTGTTCTATACACTTTCCCCCGAGCAGCTAGTCCCAGTTGCCCACCCTGTGGTGGCTTCATGCCACACCCTTTATTGTTCACCATCTCCCTTTCCTCCTCATTTTTCCACTCTCCTACAGTGTTCCCTAAATTAACACTTGTGCTTTGCACCTTGCCAGACATTGTCTCCTGGGGAAACCCAAACTAAGGCAAGCACTCCAAGGAACATGGACATTAACCAACAACCAGGCACAAACACTGTCCTGCTGTCCAACTTTGCAGAAGGACTGCAAAGCACAGCTCATACTAGTCCTTAGTTTTGCCCCACCTCTTCGCATCTCCCTCCTCTGTGCCCCACTTCATAGCGAAGCTCAGCACTCCAGTGACAGATTTCCTATGCCCTCGTCTCAATAGCCTTTACCCTAAAGTTTCACTTTCCTGTTAATCTGTGGTGAGATATGTCCGCTGTTTGTGGTATCAACCCTTTTGTGTAATGGGCTCTTAGGAACAGTGTCCTTATTCTTCCTCTGTGAATGAAAGAGATAGCCTGCCATATGTTTATTTCCACAGGGGTCACTCTGCCATCTGGGCGATGGAAGCTGGTGCCCCAGGGAGACATCGCTATGAGCCAATTTACATTAAGACACAGATTCTAGACCACAGTCTAAGTTTGGACACAGAGCCACCTCCAGCGGACAATGCCGCCGGCCTCTGATCGATGTCACCCACAAGACATGGAGGCTCCCTGTCTCATAGACAGGGGCCGAGAACCTGTGCAGGCTGCATAACTAATCTGATGGTTTCGTCCCTTGCTATATGCATCTTTATTTGATCTGCGGGCACCAAGTCCAGGATAGTAGTTTCAGGTGCCCCGTTCCACAGACCCCATCAAATCCTTCAGGTTTGGCCCAAAAGGGATCCAAAGGCTCTGTACCTACTGGTCAGCATTTTCTTTATGGAAATTCTTCACATTTCTGCAATTGTTATTTTTTTAAGATTAAAGAGCAGGTGATGATAATGGAGATCAAAATTGTTTAGCATGAATTTTTCACAATCTCTCATAGCTCCCTCCCCCAAAAGCATAATGAAGTATGTGCAGATTTGATTTTAGGGACCTGCTTTCTGTTATATTTCCAAAGTAACATTTCTGCTTTCTCATTATTTTCAATGATATCTGATATGGAAGGAATCTGTCGGTATTTTCAGCAATCATCTTTCTTTACCACCCTAGAGCTTTATACATTATTATCCAAAATATTCCTTTGGCACCTTGAAGCAGGAGGGAACCAAGTGCCCCATCCGCAGCCCAAGTCTGGAAGCCACACTCCAAGAATGCTCTGTGCCTTCGCAGCCACGGGGAATTCCAGGAGAGCCGGGGTCCTCCTGCCCTGGCGCCGATAAGGTACAGACCTTGTAAGTGCTTCCTTCTTTCTCATGGCCCCACAGCCTTCTGCAGCAGAAGCATCCAAAGCTGCTTTGTTGGTAGGTTTTTTAAACGTGCGCACGCACACACACACACACACACACACACACACACACGTTTCTTTTAATCAGCCTGGAAAGTTTTACAAACTTTTTCTAAATCTGATCTTAACAAGGACCCAGCAGAGGGGCATCTCTGTGGGGTGAAACACACTCCTAGTGTCTAGCAAAGCACCTGACATAGAGTAAAGGCTCGATAAGGATTTATTACTTTATCTGTCAAGCTATTTATCTATTTAAGTGAGACATCTGTCCAGCAGAAAAATGCTACCCTTAAAAAGTTAAAAACAAGGGCTGGGGATTTAGCTCAGTGGTTAGAGTGCCTGCCTCACAAGCACAAGGCCTTGAGTTCGATCCCCAGCACCAAAAAAAAAAAAAAAAGTTAAAAACAGAATATGCAAATTAGTACACTGAATAAATATAGAATTAATACCTTCCTTCTTCCTCAAAGCTTGATGTCATGGGGAATTTGTGCTTCAAGTTGAAGCCAATGTTAAGTATACCAAAAGGGCTTGGGAGATATGATTGACTGTACATTATTCAGAGACTGCAAAAGACACTTTAGTTTTCTGATGATTTTGTGTGAAAATCTGATCGAGGAGCACTGAAGCTGTGCTTCCACAGAAGATGAGCATCTATGGTAATAAGGATTTACAATTTCTTTGTCTGCTCGGCTACATGGAACACGGGATTGCACTGGGTGTCTTTATATCGTCAGTGCCTGGCACAACTCTCATGCAGAGTAGGCACTGCACAAAGGTGCGTCGAATGGGTGAATTGGGATATCAAAAGAAATAACTCTCCAAAGAATGTCAACACTTTTTAAAGGCTTAGGCACCAGTTTGGACAAAGTGGTCTTTTCGGAGATGGGTGTTTCTGATTCTAGGACTGAAATAAAAGACAGCTAGAATCCAATGGAGGAAGCCTTTAGCTGGTGAAGGAGGAGGTTAAGAGTGTGGAAGCCCAAATTCCTTGCCTGGGGTCAGAATTCTCTGAGGGCTAAAGAACTTACCTCCAGACCTGCTGGCAGGATCAAAATGGAGCTGGTCTTCACAGGACCTGCCCTAAGTCACACCCTTCCCTGTCTTGCTCCTGGCTCCCTGCTTCTCCCACTCCCCTCTTGGGACTGGCTCACTGGAGAACAGACCATTTAGAATAACATGGCAGGCTGCGTTTGGAGCTCCATAAGCTGCCTATGCCATTGGATAGATGCATCCCACCCAGCCCTTTCTCTTCTCTGCTCAGTGAGGGCCTGAACTCCAGCCCTGTTATTCCAAACCTCCTCATGGGCCCATCAGTCTCCTTCCCCATTTCGCCTCCCCAAAGCTCCATCACCTGAGGCACCCCCACGCCTGTTGCCACCCTCAAATCTGATTTGTCTGCCCCATACCATCCTCTCCTACCACCATTGATGAAATGAAAAGCTGTGATGACATAATTTCAACTCAGTGATCAAAAGACCCAAAACCACTCAGACTCTAAGCTATAAAATAGTTCCTTAACCGTGTCCCATCCTCTCTCCACACGGAAGATGTCCTTCATGGCACGCAGGTCTAGCCAATGTTGAAGGTGGTACATTGACTAATATTTATTTATTTGAACGTGTTTGGCAAAAATTCCCCCCAAGGATCTCTGGGGAGACTGTGGCCACACTGAAGTGATGGAGAAGGTGCTGTTATTGGGCAGGTGTCCTCCAAGTTTCCAGTTCCTACCGCCTCGAACAAAGAATTGGATGAAGCGGGCCAAAAGCTCTGTCAAAGTTCATTCAAAATGGCAAACAGAGGATGAAACTGGCTCTGAGGAGTGAGTTTGGACCAAACAGAGAAAAAGGTAAAAAAAAAAAGGAGAAATCAACAACAAAACAAAGCAAAAATACCTACCGTGCCTAAGGGATGAGATTTGGGCCATCATAAAAAAGACGTGACAGCCCTTGCATGTGGCGTGCAGACACCGCAGCGCAGGTCCCAAGAGAGAAGAGAGAGGGCAACCTCTCAGAGCTGCCTCTATTTATCTTTTCCAAATTCTCAAAGAAACTCAAGAGAACTGCATCCCTCGGGGGGAGAGAGAGAGAGCGCACTTGGATTCCGCTTCCCAGGCCCTGCCTCAGGTCCAGGCCACTCCCCCGGGCCAAGCCCACCCTCCCAGCCAGCCCTCACCCTGCCTTACTCCTACCTCAGTACTTCGATTAACTCAGCTTGGTGAATCCCTGCAAACTCAAGAGACAGATTCTGGGGTCCCCTCTTTCCAGGGTCACCTGATGCATCTGTGCAGACCCTTCCAGATCAGTTCATTCTGTTCCGGCTCCAGCAATAGAGAGCAAAGCTGTACTGAAGTCCATTTTTCTTTCAGAACAGCATCCAATATTCACATCATTTAGCACTTCCTCTGTTATATTTGAAACTGTAACACTTACAGGGAAACGCGGCTACTTGGCCTGTAGTTCAGTTTGCCTGCACTGCCAAGTCTCTTGAGAGAGTATGACCCCTCTGATTGGGCAGCAGGCCCCAGATCACTGTCCCCGGGCCATGCTGGGGTGAATCAGAAGTGAGATCCAAGTCTAGACAGGCCCAGCCAAGAAAACTGGACGAAGAAGGGCAGGGGACTTCTAGGGGTTGGGGGGGGGGGGATCAGGGATAACATCAGACTCTATCAGGTACTACAAAGTGATATAAGTTTCAGTTTGGGGAAACCATGAGTTCAAAGGAAAATGAAGGGGATTCTGTAAGTGAGAGAGAACAGAAACTGGCATTCAGAGAGAGGCAGAGACAAGAGAGAAAGTGGCCAGCGAGACCAAAGAGTTATCCAGCCACACCTGTCCCGCCAGACGCCTGGCCAGAATTCCTGCACTCGGGTCCCAGGGCACACTGCATATCCTTCTCATAATCCCCCTCTTTGTTAAAGTGAATTTAGGAGGTTTAATTCCAAAAAAGGGGAAAAGAATTCCTATCTAAGACAGAAGAGGAAGGCACTGCGATTGGTTAGAGTTTGTTTGAAAACCACCTCGAAGGCAAGGGAACATTCACCCAACTAGTGATTTCTGCCTTCGCAGCAGTACACTATTATCTTTTCTTTTGTAGATCATGAAAATGATCACCTGCATTTAAAACTGATTATGTAGTCTCTTGTCATTTTAGGAAATATTCTTAGATTAGATAACAGAAGTCCTGAATTTCTAGACAACTCAACAGAGTCACACAGACTCTCAAATCAACATATCTAATAGTCCTTACAGCACCGTGACATAAGCCAATAAATTCAGAGACCCTAAAACATTATAGAAGTAGGAAGGGAAGGAGACACATGCTTCTCTTCCTTGAGAGTTATTCAATTTCAGAGCAAACATCACTGCCAACAATAACTGATCATTCTCCCTATGATGAAATGTACTTTCCAGCAATACTGAGTCCTTCCCTACACTACTAGGTTATGAGGCTGACATGGTTTAGTTATTCTCATGCCAGTATGAGGGTTGGCCTAAGTATTCAGGTGCAAACTTGGGAGTGGAGTCCCCAGTTGCTCACTCAGAAGTAGAAACACAACCACACTGATAAACAAGATATCCCATACTGCCAAACACTCCTGCACAGGAGATCACTAACCCATGCCACACGAGCTGGATGCCCTCTCTTCTGGAATCTGATGCCACATTTCACACGTACTTTTGAGTTGGTTGCCAATCTTTGGCTATTCCCAAATTTCCCAAGATTAATGTAAAAAGTCAGCTGTTTCCAACTATTTGGAACAGAGCAACATGTGATAAAATGAGGAGAAACGAGAATCTTCATCCAATTTCTCCAGCAGCCAGAGAGATTTGGGACATATTGAGAAGAAAAATTATAAACTTGATTATTCAAAGATGAGAGAGAGACAGATAGACAGGAAGAAAAGAGAGAAAGAAAGTTTTGTACCAAATTCTGAGAATGTCTTTTAATTACCAAACAAAGAAGCTATTCTTTGATTAATTAGGTATGAACTCATTCTGTTTCCTAATCTAGCCCCAGAGTAATATAGTGAAAGGTGAACGGCTCTGGGTCACAGGAAGGACACTGGGACATCTTGGCCATGATCTGAGAACCCAACTCAGAGCAGCAGTTAAGTGAAACTCTTGTGAAGGCCAACACTCTCCAAACTTCCCTTGCTGAAAGACCACTTTGTTTGCTAATTTAAAATATTTCACAGACTCCTTCAACAAACAACATTCAACCACTTGAATATCCACATGCCCAAAAAACCATACTTTACATCCTTTACAAAAATTAGCACAAAATGAATCACAGCCCTAAATCCAAAATCTTAAAGCAAAACAAACAAAAATTTAGGAGATTTGCTGTGACACTGAAAGCATGATGCAGAAAAGCTAACAACTGGAGTTCACCAAAGTTAGGAACTTCTGCTCTTAGACACTGAGAAAAAAATGAAAAGACAGATTGGGAAAAATATTTGAAAAGCTCATATCTGATAAGAGACTTGTATTCAGAATATATAAAGGAAAAATTTTTTTAATTTTTTTAAGGAAAATTTAATGAGAGGAAAATAAGCTAATTTTTTTACATTTGGGAAAAAATTTGAACAGATACTTCATTGATGAACATAAGAGATGGCAGATAATCACATACAAAGATACACCAGTACGAATTCAAACCACAGTTGAATCAGTGAATACAAATTAAAAACATAATGCAATACCACCACACACCTGTAAGAAAGGCTGAAATTTTTAAAACTCGTGTTACCTAACACTGCAAGGACAGGGAGCAGGTGGAAGTATGCTTCACTGTTGGTGGGAATACAAGAGGGTACAGCCACTTGGACAAATAGCTTTTGCAGTTTCTTACAGATTTAAACATAGACTTCTCGTGTGACCCAACAATCCCCTCCTAGAGTATTTACTCAAGTGAAATAAAAATTAAATTCATACCAGAAAATCAACATACATGTTTGTAGTAGCTTTATTCATAACTACCCCCAAACCGGAAGCAAACCAAATAACCTCAACTCGGGAATTGATTAAAACAAACAAACTGTGGTCCATCCGTGGAATACTACTGAGTAATGAAAAGGAACATACTAGTAAGACACAGAAGAACATTGGTGATTCTCAAATGTATTAAGCCCGGGAAAGGAACCCAGACTCACAGGCTACATCACAGACAACTCCATTGATGTATTATTCTTGCGAAGTCAGACTCTAGGGACAGAAAACACATCAGCGCTGCCAAAGGCTGGAGGTGAAGGGAGGGGTAAGCATAAAAGGTAAAGGAAAATTGGGGAGGGGTTGAGGCAACCTTCTGTACCTTCACTGGGGTAAGGACAAAAAAAATGTGTATGTCCCAAAACTTGTACTAGAAGGGGTGACTTTTACTATGCATATAAATTATATCCTAATTCAAAAATAGGAAAAAAAAAAACCTTCACAGATATTAAAAACAAAAAAAAGAATCTCTAGGAAAAAGATACAAAAAGGATCTATATCATATGACCCAAATTATAACTGGGGTCAATACACACAAAACATTCCTTGATCGGTGTCATGCCTAAGTGCGTGTGCTCAGTTTCCACATTGCTGCCTCACAAGCTGGCCCACCGGCAATCGGCAGACCTACTGCAGTCTGCGCCCTGCACCTCGCGCAGCACTGGTATCAGGGCCATTCGCTGTTGGCCTGCTTGGCACCCAGTTTCCCTGTGAGTGAGGCCCTGCCCACCTCACGCAGCCCGCCAGACCAGCCCTCCCGGAGCTGACAGGAGGAGTGGGGTCCAGTCTACGCCCTGCATGCTCACTCCACACAATCTAAACTCGGGCAGAAGGACAAAGACGCAGGGTCGCATGGCCGTCCCACTCCACCCCAGCGGTGCATCCAATCCAAACATATGTGGGACAAGGCTCTTGTTCTGATCTTCTACTTCTTGGCCTCTGGGGCTCCTCTGTCTCCATATATCTCTGTCCCTGTGACATTTCTGTGTCTGTGACATTTCTGTGCTGCATTCCTCTGACTCAAGGAGGAAGGGTCCCATTTCCTCGGGGGCCCACAGGCTCTAGGGACGACTTCTCTCCACGTCTTTCTCCACCTCAGTATGGCTGGCCCTACTTGAAACAAGGGGAACACTAGGACCACGTGGCCACTGTGTCTTTTGAGATGACTGCCTATCAGGACAGGAAGGGAGGACTTGGTGCTCCGGGGAGCCTCTTTGCCTCAGAAAGGAGCTACTTCCCTGAAGCTCTCAGCAACGTCTCCTCAGGCCTCTTTGGTCTGACTTGCCCAGACCCAGCGACAAAGGAGGCTGGGAAAGAGAGTGGCTGGCACTGCCCACCATGGAAGGCAGCTCTGCCAGGGAGGAGCCAGCGGACCGCCATACTCCTCCTAGGGAACAAAAGGCGTGCTCGGTTTGACCAGCAGAAGGGCTGTGGGGGGCGGGAAAGAGGACACCAAGGGAACCCGTGAGAGGTGTTCCAGTATGTTGTCTGTTAGAGCACAATCAACGCGTTTAACCCTCCAGGCATTAACGTCCCCATCTGTGAAATGCAAAGCGGGTGTGCTAGTACCTACAGTGTAAGGCTGTCTAGAGAATTCAACAAGACAATATGCGGCAAGTACTTGTGACATACCAGGTCCATGGTAAGTAGTCACTAAATAGTGGTTGTTACCAGAAATACAAAACAAGGAAACTTACTTGAAAAGTATTAAGTAGGGAAGGCACAGATTGCAAGCATATTGGAGTTTGGAAAAGGGAAAAATTGCTGTCCGAGGAAACCATCTGGAAATGCCACCCTGGGGAGCAGGGCATGCGCTGGCCTCGGTGTGCGGCTACAACTGGAGCTTGGAGAGGAGATGGGAGGGCACCGGCAGGGGACAAAGAGCAGGAAGGGAGGCTGGCGCCACAGCAGGCCCGCATTCGCACCACAGGACGGCGGTGGCACTGACAGCCAACCAGCGCCTACCCCGTGCTGGGCCCCCTGACAGGCACGCTGAGTATGTCTCTTTAGGCTCCTCAACAGCCTTGTGAGGTGGAGTATTAGTCAAGCTTAACTCTGGAAGCAGATCCAGTAGGGTCTGGTATTAGTCAGCAAGGGCAGACATAACAAGACATCACACACTGAGGTGCTTAATCCACAGAAATTCACTTCCTCCTAGTGCTGAAGCCAGAGATCAGGGTGTCCCTATGGTTGAGTTTTGGTAAGGGACCCTCTTCCTGCCTTGCAGATAGCCACCTTCTCACTGTGCCCTCTCTCCGTCTCTTCTCACAAGGCCACTAATCTCATCATGAGGGCCCCCTGTCTTAAACTAATCTGACCCTAATTACCTCCCAAAGGCCCCATCTTCAAATCTCTTCACACAGGGAATCAGGGTTTCACACATGAATCCGAGGGACACAACACTCAGTGCATAACATATGTGTCTAAATATGGGAAGAGATTTATTTTAAGGAAGTGTCTCACAAGACTGTGGAGGCTGGGCAACTCAAAAGCTGATGGGGGAAGCAGAAGGCTGGAGACTCAAGAAACATCCACAGTTCGTGTCCAAAGGCAGCCTGCTACAGAACCAGGAAGAGCTGACATTGTAGATGAAGTTGCAGGCCATCTGCCGGAGAATTCCCTCTTGCTCAGGGAAGGTCATTCATTTATCCTGGTCAGGCTCCCCAACCAACTGGATGAGCACAGTCCTTTGCGTCCTAGGGGACAACCTTCTACACTTAGTCTAATGATTTAAATAAATGTAAGTCTCCTCCAGAAGTCCTCTCACAGAAATATTCAAAGTAATGAATGATGTTTAACCAAATACCCAGGCAGCAAGGACCAGCCAGGTAGACATGTAAGATTAGCTGTCATAGAGGTAGGTTTTGCTCATACTTTACAGATGGAGAAACTGGGGCTCAGAGAGATTAAAAGCAACTTGCCAAAGGAGGTGGAATAGTTGAGGTAGAAATGGAACTAAGAGCTGTGTGAATCCATGAACCAGGTGTTTTCAGAATGTATTACACTGAGTCCATAGAGAAATTCATTTTAATGGAACATTTCAAACCAAGAAGAGGACTTGAGGTGGCATGTGCCTGTGTATTTTCCATAGCTATTGCAGTGCCTTGCTATAAAAATGCTTAATGTATGCTTCAGGGGTGCATGGGGGAGTAGACAGCTGGATGGAATAAAATATCACCACCTCTAGTCATTATGGGGACAGATAAGGAACAGATTCTTTGTATCTCTTCACATCTGACTTGGCCTTATTACTAGGCTATCTAAAACAGTAACGAATGACCACACATGGCCCAGTAAAATCAAAATTTCTAATAATCAAATGAAAGTCTGTGCTGCACGAGCCACATTTCAAATGCCCAAGGTCCACACGTGGTCAGTGGCTGTGGACTGCACAGCTCAGATCCTGACTATTCTGCCATCCTAGAAGGCTCTACTACACTCTGCTGCTCCTCCCACGGGAGAACCTCAAGGCACGGCTCTGTGAGGCTATTCCCTGAGCCTGGGGGACGGGTGATGAGAAAATATGTAACTAGCACCCCGGCTAACCTCCCACAGCCAAGACCCTTCACATGCAGTACAGATCAGGGGGACCTGGCCCTCAGTGCCCCTTTCTGTCTCACAGAGCAGAGTAACTGCTCCTTGTACTGGATCTCTCCATGGACCGAAGGTGCCTTTGACATTTGGCTCTATTCAAACTATAAACATCTAACAAGCTCCAGATGCACAAGTAGTAGATTTAAAGTCCTGTCAATACGGACACTAGTGCCTGAAATGAAACACTTGGCATTCTATTTGACTAAAACATGAAATTCACAATTTATTGATTCAATAAAATGTGAATGCTCAGAGCCAATTATCAGGTTGGAGCGTGTGTGTGTGTGTGTGTGTGTGTGTGTGTGTGTGTGTGAATGCAGTTTCTCAAGGCAAACCTCATAGCAGAGTTAAAAACCAGCCTTCAAACTAGAGCTTTGGTTGCAATAATCATTTTTTATGGCCCTGAAATGCTCTTTGTGATAAACATATTGCTGTGCAAAATGCTTTCCTGTGTTGGGTGATAAAACAAAATTGCTGATAAACCACAATGTCTATAAAGAGTAAAGACAGAGGCAGCAGAAGATATGGGATCTGCTAAAAACTAGGAGCCTCTCCATAGGCTCTGACATAATCTTCTAGCATTTCCTTTGGAAGGGCTGGCTGAAGCTCACAAAACTACGAATGACCTGCCTGGGGGAAAAGTGAAACCTGGGGAGCCTCCTAGTTGGGCAGAGTTTAGAGGGCAATACGGTTATATTAAATACTTCACTCAAGATAAGAGTGACAGCTAAGAACAAAAAACTTGCCTTTGCCAGTCAATGGGAATCATAAAAAAATACCTTTTCCTCTGGCACCAATTTCATGTCTCTGCTCCTGTTTAAAACATAAACCTGGGAAGGTGGTAAAGATGTCCTTTCCTGAGTCCTTCCCAGAAAAGCGGGGACCTCATATCGAAAACAAACAGGAAGGCCGCAGCGGTGGAGAGAAGGCAGAACTGTGAGGAGGCTCGAGGGACAAATGGCAGTAAGTTACCAGGGTTGTCTTTTTGCCTCACATATCCCAGACTTGGAGCTGAAGAAGCTGCCAGCCCATAATGCTAACACAGAAAGACACAAAAATAAGCCCCTCAGATGTTTGCTCTCTTTGGCCGCAAGACTAGGAAAGGAGAGGCTGGTAAGCCAGAAAACTTGTAGACAACAATTGCCCTCATCCAAACAAACACCACAGAAAGATAATGGCATTGCCCTCATTCATGCCATCAAGGCTGAGCAGCAGCCAAGACTTGCCCGCAGTGCAAGCACCAGGGAGCCAGCACTGTCAGGGCTGCTGAGCAGCAGTAAGAGCCTCGTCTCCTGGCATAGAGGTGCCTGCACTCTCTCCTGTTTCCGGCAGCTAGGAGCCCTCTCCTCTCTTCCCGCTGCGGGAGACTGGCAGAGAGACAGGCGCACACCTTCACTGCTGTCATTAGTGGTAACCAAGCCACCTCCCCTCTTTGGCTCTCAGTGGAGGCCACGTGGGAAGCAGGAACAAAGCATTCTCAGGCCTGTCAGGAGGTCACTATGAAGAGGCGCGGGAGGTGCTGGGGCATCCAGCCAGACTTCCTGTTGTGAGGGGACTTCCCCAGCATCACAGGCCAAGGAAGAGGCAAATGCAGGAAGCAAGCAGGTGTGGATGGGGATGCTCTGCACCTGAACAGTGTCAGTATCAAAATCTGGGCCGTGATATTGTACTACAACTTACAAGATGTCCTCATTGAGCAAAACCGGTAAAGAATACATGGGATCTCCTTGTATCATTTGTCACAACTGCATGGGAATCTACAACTATGTCCAAAAAAAAAAAAAAAAGTTTATTTAAAAATGTAAACAACTCACCTTCCAAGGTAAACGACTTTATAAATTATGGTTAAATATCTAGTGATTTGGATCCTTTCCCCATCCTCCAATCTAATACTCATTAAAGTGCAATATTTTCAGCTATAAAATTGTATTAGCTGATGATGGAGTACAAAATTCATTCTCAATTCAAGAAAACATAGCTTTATTCTATGGATGAAGGGAAAGAATAAACAGATTTACCTTTCCTCTGACTATGTGATTCAATCTGACTCTTAAAATTCTTTGAGCATAAAAAGCTTATTCTTTAAGATTAATTCATAAGCAGTTTTTGTATGCTTACTATGTTTATATTAATTTCATTTAATATTTCAGACCCTTTGAAAGCAAGTGAGTTCGACTAGACAATCACTGAATCTCCTCCCTGCCCAGTCCCAACTCTAATGTTCTTAAATTCAGGTTCAAGCCCAAGTCACTCAGCAAACTGTGATGCAGAGAATCATCTTAAAGCCATAACTAAACAACACCATTATGCTGTCATTAACAAAATAACGTCTGTTTCTTTAAATCAGTATTTCCAGTGTGGTGTGTACTGTGCAAAGCATAAGAAGAGGCACGAATAGGTCACTGGGTAATGAGAAGGTAAGAATTACTTGGAAATGACCATTCCTCTTTTTCCTCATCTCCTCCTGCCTGGAACCAATCTGTGCGCTGTGCTTGGAAAAACAATGATGGGCCATAAAAATTGTTTTTCCATAGCTCTGGCAACTGTATGCAAGACCTAGAGATGGAAAACAATGTTTTCTGAAAGAGCATCTGCTTTCTCAAAAATCCATTTGAGGGCTTTACCAACATGACGGCCTCAAAGTCGAGTGTAATTAAGACAGTGAGAACTCGTATTGTATTGTTCAAACCCTGCCATACACATCATGGGTTTGGAATTGGGATCTCATCCTGACCATTCCCAAAGCCAAATGTCTTTGTGGGAAGAGAGGGGGTAAAATTGGTGTGACATCTTATGAAGAGAAATTCTTATAAACTTGCTTCAAAGACTCCTTACAAGATGTAACAGCCCTGACTCAACAGCGATGGGATGAATTAAGTGTAAATAAATATAAAAATGACTATTAAGTTTCCATTCAAATTCATACACATGGGTTTAATACTAATAATTAAGGGGGAGAGCTGGCAAAACACATGTAAAATTTAGCCAAACTGAAAATTCTTGAAAAATAAGTCAAGACTTTTTGAAAACATAGAGCACTACTGGGTTTGCCTGTCCCTGGTGACAAGAAACTAACTTCACTTAAGTACTCTCTCTGCCCGGACAGATGCTGCGGTTCACTCTGCCAAGGAACCCAGTAGACTGGCCATTAGTTCCAAGAACGAAGTGTGGTCCACAAAGCCCCAGCAGTTCTGTCTGGGCTCCATTTCAGTTGGCAAAGAGCAGAATTGTCCCCTCCGCTGCCAACCACATGACACATTCAGGTAGAAGCTTTCTTTCAATTCTAATTTTCTTGCCTCTAGTTCTTCAAGGATGTATCCTTCCATACTTTAGAGCTGAGGTCATTATTATCAATCCTTTAGGACCCAAAGTTTGTGCCTATCCTGACTTGGAGTCCTTCTGGTGACACTGCAGGATTGGATATAATTGGGTGACAAAGTTTTTGTTCCATTACTGGAACAAAATCAACCTATTGGGGCAGAAAAGGGGCTGGGACGTATATACCACATCTGGTTAGGTGAAGCAAAAGTGGGTCAGAATTGTGCATCATATCCTGATCAATTCTTGGCTGCACCTGCTTGACAGGGCTAACACAATTGCAATATATAATTTTATACAGAATTATACAAGTCATAAAACCTTTTCTTCCACATTATGCCATTTAATCTTCATGATAATGTTAAATAAATATCGCCATTCTGTAAATGAGAAGATCGTAACTTGAGAGGGACCTTCTCAAGATAGAGGGTACCAAGGGACAGATAGGACTTGAACCCAGAGATTCCAAGGTCAGTGACCTATTCATCTCACCACTGCTGAGACTCAGCAGGGGACGCAGCTACTGGGAAGACATCCTGATGCAAATCTAGTGCTTTAAACACACAACTTACATAAGCTTAGAAGACCTGGAAATCTGTTGCTCCAATTCAAATTGCTAGGCCAGGGGCTCATCATTACCATGGATTTACCAGTCCTTTAAATTTTGAACAGTATTGTTATAGTTTAGATTTAAAATGTCTTCCATAGGCCTCACATTTGGAGGAAGGACTTGGTCAGAAAGGTGGGTCACTGGGGGCATAAACTGGAAGGATGCGATCTCATCCCAAGATGCTCCCTTTTCTCTCCACTTCCTGGCTACACTGTGGTGAACAGCTTCCTTCTGCAATGCCATTCTTCCATGCTATTCTGCCTTGGAGCCAGCCAGCCATGGACTGAACCCTCTGAAACTATTACCCAAAATAAAACTCTCCTCCTCTAAGTGCAGATGTCAAGTATTTTGTCCCCACAACAGGAAACTGGCTTAGAAGAGTATGCATCACAATATTTCTGCATGAAGAACTTATAATCACCTCTGTTTTCAACCACAGATTATATTAAATACTCTATAGTTATTAAAGCTATCTCTGACAAAATGTCTGTCAAATGTTCTTTAAGGAGTCAAGGTACCTGATTAACTGAGACATTATTGCTTGTTTTACAGCCAGAACAAAAGGAAATAACTATCTGAAGTTTTAAAGAATGCGTATAGTACCATTTTTCATTAGGGAAAAGATACCTAGTTGTTATGATTTGTATCTAGATATCCCCTCAAAGCTTCATGTACTCGTAGGTAGGGAGTTTCTCAAAGGTGGCTGTATTAGAGTATGTGAATGTGGATTAAGGGTGTGATGTTAGGATTAAGGGTGCTCCACCCTGGGTGTGGGTGGCACCAATAAATAGGCTTATAGCTTGCATGGACTATAAAAAGGAGAGACAAAAGGCAGGCTGCTGCTGCTGCTTCACTACTTTGCTGCTGCTTCTGTTATCCACTGTTTGCTGCCTTCTGCCTTCTGCCTGCAGTGCCATGAACTGTTTCTCCTCTGCCTGCCTCACCTTGGAGTCAGCCAACTGTAGACTGAAACCTCTACAAACTGGGAGCTGAAACAAATCTTTCCTCCTTTAAATTGTGGAGTTGGGTATTTTGTCTCAGCAGACAGAAAAGTAAGACACTAGTTCTCTAATTCATACCCATAAAATAAATTAAGATGCCACTATGTAGCTGCTATATTTTATTGTTTTATGATGTTCTGAATACAACACTACAACTCATTGAATAAAAGTGCTTTGTTTCATATTAACTGAATAAAATGGTTCCCCGAAATTATTTGAATGAGAAGCATTCTCATTTAATCTTTAGCCAAAAGGCAAAGCAACTGATTCTATGAATATCAAAAACAGGCTTGTTTCCCTAATTTACAGAAATATTTTAATTGTTCTATTACATACTTTGGAAAAATGTATTAAAACTATAAAGCCAAATGTTGAAAAGCAACCAAACCTATAGTTATTGGAAATTTTGGCCCAAAAGTAGTCAGATCATCAAAACTCATGAAAGAATACAATCTGAGGTTTGCAGCCCATGAATCTGTTTCAATGACAGAGTAATAAGCCCCGTAGATTGAAAAGAACCAAACAACATAATATATCTTGATTTAAGAAATGTTTTTGATTTGGCTTCATACTACAAAAGAGTAACTAATTAGAAAAATATTCAGAACCAAACTACTTGGTACGTGGATAGCTAAGAAGTAACTGTGAATAAGCCAATGTCAGCAAAAGAAATACATTTTACATTTTAATCTAGTATTTTGCACGAAAGCTGCTCACTAATGCAAGAACCCCACCTCACTAGAGAGAGATGCCGACACCCTCTTCACGAGAGAGAATTCAGAGTCAGCCTTGGTGCCTTCAGGAGTCTCCCGGGAAGCTCCAGCAAACAGGAAAGGAGAAGGAGCAAAAGGGAGGAGGAGGGAATGGTAACGGGAGCAAAGAAGAAGATTTGAACGAGGAAAGTGTTACTCAGCAGGAAAACAAAAATGAAAGAGAAAGAGATGAACCTTTGGTTCATAATGAATTATAAATTAAATACAAAAAAATGCTCTATCTAGAAAGGTCTTTAAAAGGCCTCTTGCCTCAGTAGTCAAATGTCAGGTTTATCAGCCTTTGCTGAAATTAAAAACACTCTATTAAGTTTTTCACAGAATTTTTACAATGAATATAAAGTCATCCTTTACTGTTAAGCCCCTCCACCCCCCTTAAATGTGTGGTAGCGATAAAGAGCACTTTGTTTTAATGCTTTTACTTGAAGAAAAGAAATGTTCTCAATCTTACATTGGTCTCCAAAATCATTTCAGAAATGACACTGGGCAGTGAAAACCAAATGTCTAGTCCTTCCCTTTTGTCCTTTGCATCTAAGTAAAGTAGTCTGTGAAGTAATCAAGTCCACTCAGTTGGAAAGTTCTCTGTCAACTCAGGCAAAATCCCAGTCTCCAAATGTCTGGCTGGCCAAAGTCTTACTCAGTGCCAAGCAACCCACTCACCTGAGGTCTTCAACCAAACCAAAAAGGAAGGTGATGTGCTGGGGGCACACTCCAGGTGTATCAGAAGACCAGGGTGTCACTCACAATTTGAAGCGAAGACATTAGCTCACCTTGCTATGTGAGAAACCAGCACATTAAAACAAGGACAACCCTGGCGCAAAGAGGGAACACCAGGAAATGATTATTTAGGATTAAGATTCTTGTTTTGAGACATGTGTAGTAAAATATTGTCTGGATTGATTTTATTTGCCTCCTTCGATGAAGCCAAATTAACTTAAACCAACCATTAGAAGAACTGCTGGTTATGAATACCAGTGTCACATATTCTAAAAAAAATCACCCTGGAGGCTTCTTTATTAAAATATTTCAAGACTCCTTTGATAATTAAGAATCTCTATAATAATTACATCCATTAGGAATTACACCTTGGTAGGTCCTGACCTAGACTAATTACTATAGAAACTTCAAACAGAAAAGTCCTACCCGATTCCCCTCCTCTCTTCTCCCTGGGGAAGCTGCTCCACTTCATTCATTGGAAGAAAGCACTCCTCAGGAGCTGGAGTCTCACCCACTAGTGCTCCCCAGGAGCAATGGACTCCATGCTCCCCAGTACTAGGAACAAACTGCTGCTCTCACAGGGGAAAGGGTGGAAGACTCTTGCAGTGGTCGGTGTCATGTGTCAACTTGACTGAGCTAACAGGCCCCCAAGTAGCTGACAAAACATTGTTTTGGGGTATGACTGTGAGGTGGTTCCAGAAGATGTTGGCATTTGAGTAGGTAGACTGAGTAAAGGAGATCTTCCCTCACTAAGGTGGGCAGGTGGTCCGTCCAGGGCCTGAGCAGAACAGTAAGGCAGAGGAAAAGCAAATTCACTCTGCTCCAGTTGGACATCCACTTCTCCTGCCCTCACACACTGGCATTTCTGGTTTTGGGCCTTTGAACTTGTGAAAGAGACACTGCCAGCCCCCCTGGTTCTCAAGGCTTCAGGTCTGCAGCTCCTCTGGGCCTACTGCTTCTGCACAGCATATCTCCTCCGCCTCCGTCGTCTCATGAGCCAATCCCACATAGTAAATCTCTTTCTATGTATCTGTACCTATCCTGTTGGTTCTGTTTCTCTGGAGAAATCTAACACAACTCTTTTATCCATTGACTTAAGTCACATTCAGGCAGAATCATCCCGCTAACCCCTTTAACGCATATGCGTGGAGACACACACACATGTGCTTTTAACTACATTCTTTTGTATTCTCATTTCCCTCATAAAAACCCCTGGCCCAGAACACATACTGGACAACATGCACATCTACATAGCTGTCCATCATGCCACTAGCGGAGTGCTTAGCAATGTGAACACTGTATCATCCAGTGACACGGTGTTGCTTGAGACATAAAGAACCCTGCCTGGACGAAGGGAATGCGTTACCTCCAGCTCTACCACTCAGTAGCTGTGGGACCCCCAGCCAGTCATTTCCCTCTCCAGACCTCTGTTTTCTTGTCTATAAAAAGACAGAAGTAGAACCCTGGCACTGTTAAATTTGCTTACAGCTTAGCATCGAGGTTCTGTGCAAGAACAAATGACTTAATAACCACCACCAGCAAACACAAGCATATGCGGCGCAGCCGGAGGGGCGAAGAATCTGCGGCTGACCGTAGCCAAACTTAGACTTTCATGTGGGGTTCTTTTTACAGTTAGTTTTGGAATCCACTCAAAAACCAAAAGGAAGCTAGATTCCAACCCCGAAGTCGGTCCAGCCATCATTTTCCAAGTGCGAAGCACAGACCCGCGAGCCTTGGGGAGAGAAGGGAGACTTCGGACCAGCAGTCGATTGACTTCACAGAAGGCCAGAGGAGGGGAGGGGTCTGAGAGGCCGGTCAATCACACAGCCCAGTCTGAGAGAGGACCTGACCGGCACCACTTCCGTACAGGCACCAGAGGCTGGCACGTAGTGACATTCAGAATGAAGGCACACAGCCTGGAGCTGTCCAGCCACCACCACCACCACCCCCCGCCTCCGTGCCGTGGGAATCAGGTTGACCCCAGGCCAAATGAAAACATCTGCATTTATAGGAAGGCCGATGGGTTCTCAGAAACAGAAAGACGTGCTCCCTGAATGGAAGAAAGAAGTTATTCGAACAATACGGCACAGCTTGAGGGCCTGCCTGGGGCGAATGAGAATTGAAATAATCAAAATCAGTGCTAATAATGTGCTCAAGACGCAGTTCTGAAATGCAGATTACCCACTCTGTAGTCAACTCACTAATGACATTAGCTGGTATGAAATACAAACAGGAGAAAAAACAGTCTAAGCCAATTACACTGATTATGCTTCTGACTTCAAAAGGTACGGCAGATGAAACCAAATTTCCATATATTAATATTGAAGCCAGAAGAGAACAGGAAGTACTGCACGTAATGCAGACCCACTAGACTTCTGTACACAGCTAAAATCTCTAATCAAGCCAAAAACAATTTTCTAAATGATAATTAGCAGTAATCATGTTCTTTAAGGGCAGGATATTATGAAGTACAAACTGCAGTATTAAAAAAAGATGTAAAATGCAGAATTGAAGGTACTAGCTATAGCACAGAAAATACAATGAACAGAGCCGACTTCGGAGTAGCCCCTTCCAGATCATGTCAAGAAATGTAACTCCAAACAAGAAAACAGTTACATGTGTGATTGGAATGATCAAAAATAGATTAATATTTATCAAAGAAAGACAATATTAACTAGGTAGGTAATATGTTCCCCACAGAGCAAGAAAGAGAGAGAGGGAGAGAGGGAAGAGAGAGAAAGGAAGGAGAGAAGGAGGGAAGGAAGGAAGGGAGGATGGGAAGGAGGAAAGGAAGGAAGGAAATATTTTGCTAAAAAAAACAATAAGCAATGTACAGTTCTATTCAGGTCTTTAGCTGGCTCCTCTTTTTATTTCCAAATTTATAAGATTGCTGCGCAGGTAATGATTCACATGGGGCAAGGCAGAATTTCTACCAAGGGAAGAAAGAAGAATATGAGCCCCATTTGTTTTATGTGTCTTATGTGCAAATGGGGAAAATGGCTAGTGAAAGCAACAGTGTACATAGTGGCCTCCCATACACACACGCCATCCCGGAAGTATTGAGAACTCTCGGCACACAAGACGCTTTGTGAGAATAAAGCAAGGTTGGTACACAGGATGAATCACTGAAGATGGGATGATTCTATTATGCTGATCACATCTGTGCTGGCAGCTTTCCATCACCATCACACATGCCTGAGATGACCAGCCCATGAAGAGAAGCGGTTCATTTTGGTTTGCAGTTTTGGAAGTCTGTCCCTGATTGGCTGGCCGCAATGCTTTCAGGCCTTTGGTGGTCAGGCTGCACACCACAGCGGCAGAGCAAAACCTCTTCCCTTGTGGCTGGGAAGTGGAAAAGAGAAAGAAGACGGGCCTGGGGTCCCCCAATCCCCTTTCAGGGCACACTGCAGTGACTTGAAGATTTCCCATGAGGCCCCACTTCTTAGTCGTTCCACCACCTCCCAAAAGCACCACTCTGGAGACAAAGGCTCCAATACTTGGGCCCTTGAGGAATGCTCTAGAGCTAGATGACAGCAACACAGAGGCGTGGGGGACCTTCGGAGCAGGTCCAAATCATAGCAACACAGATTTCACCTTGCTTTTCGGCTCCTTGGCAATGTGCAAAACAGTGCTGCTATCTGGAGGAAGAACCATGAGGTGGAATAGAAAAGTAACTTTCCTCAAGTCCCATTGCTGGTAGCCAGGACTAACATGGAAGACATACAAAGACAACACGTTTATTATACTCACTGTCTTTAGTGACACTTCAGACAAGCTGGAAATTGAATCCAGCTCAGGAAGGAACACCGATTTGCAAAACCAGCTCTGATGTGTGACAAATGTTTAATTCCTGAGGTTTCAAAAACTTTAATCTGAATGACCACAGCAGTAAAGTTCCCATAACACCATGTTTGATAATGAAGTTATGTTTGTTTTTGATCTCACCGCCACCAGCCGCCCCCCGCCATTAACGATACCCTTCTAAAGAAAATCCAAATTAAATTAGCCAAAAATTTTTAAATACGAACAAAATTTTCAAGTTAATTCATACAATACCAAGTACTGTACCAATCTCTATGCTCTCCAGTTGCCTCATGAGCCTGAGGCAGAAAACTTTGAAAGGAAAACTTTAGGGTCAAAAATCCACCAAAACTGTGAATTTATTCAATATTACTGAATCGTACACTTAAAAATAGTTAAGACGGTAAATTTTATGTCATGTTTTATCACAATAAAAAATTGGAAAATGGTTTATGAAGTTACACCTGAGGCTGAAAGTAGAAAAAAGAAAGCAAACAAAACAAAAGAGTTTAAAAGAAGTAAAGAGCACTGTAAGATATGAGTAAGCAGTATTTCAAATATCTCCACTGGGTCCTCACATTCTAGCATATTACTTTGCTCTTCTACTCTTTGATTTTCTTTTCATTTCCTTCCCTTTCCTCTCCTCTCTTTTTTTTTCCTTTCCTTTTAGGATAACTAGTCAATAGATCCAGTTGTTGATCACACAGTGAAAGCTGCTTTTCAAACAACGGCACTGCGCTGCCCGGAACATTTTCTGAGCCATGTAACTCAGACGTCTCCCAGAGGAAAACCAGTCACTCCACACCATCAGACTCTTGATTTCCCTTTTAATTGCACCTTGCTTTGCCAAGTTGCTTTACTCGAGCTGTTGCCCAGTGTCGCAGAGTCTTTCCTAGATATTTCACTAACTGCCTCCAGCCTGAAGCAGGAAAAGATAGCAAGATTCAGTACTGCTCTAAACAAATTGCTTTACAGATCCAAGGGAGAAACAGAGCTGTATTTAGATGAGAGAAGAATCTCTGCATGACTGCTGTCTGATTTTCAGACAAGGTAGCAAGGTAACCAGGACTGAAACAAAAATGCAAATGAGGCTTTGAAAACGGCCTGAATATTCCATGGAGATTTAACGACATATTTAGAAGATTCATTCTCAATCTGAAAATTTTTTAAAAGCGTTAGTGTAAGGACAAAAAATGCTGGCAGTTTTTTTCAAGTCCTATTTCATACAAAATCGCTAAGAACAGCCACCTGCAGAAGAGAAGGAAACCATCGTCCTCTAGTATTCACTGAGCATCTACGATGTGTTTGGCAGTCTGCTGGCCACTGTAGTTATTAAGGTGAAATTAACGTGTCCAGGTCCCTTAAAGAACTCATCTCTTCAGAAGACA
>PVJO010017493.1:0-39075 GCA_004026905.1 Hystrix cristata | reverse complement strand
TAAGGATCAGGAAAGGAACTAAATACTCAGAATACTCAGGGTAGTCTTTTAACATACTGTGCATCTCTGCTGATGAAACAGTCATCCAAGGGAAGGAAAACACAATTCTAGATTTTAAGGTTAGAAAACACACACATGAAAGTTAAAAAATCTTAGACAGGTCTATCAATAGGAAAGGAATTTAGAGATACAAAAAGGAGCTGAAAAAGGGGGGGACGAAGATACATCATGTACAGGTACAAAATAACCACGATGAATATGAATATTATGTATACAATGTACCAATACATGTTCTTTGTAAGAATAAATAAATAAATAGAGATAAATAAAATGAAAAAGGAACTGAACTTACTATGGTTCAAACTCATGCAATAGAAATGGAATTTTTAACTATTCATGAACACTACTAATCATGCTAATTAACTTCTTACACCAACTGCACTCTTGCTGTGTGTCAGAAAGTTAGTATTTTCACATTTCTTATTGCTTTTAATTAAATGAATTATTACCTTAATAGTGATTATGATTAGTTTTTCCTATCATCTGTTTATCATCCCCATTTTGCAAATGATGAAACTGAGTTTTAGAAAATATAAGTGACTTGCCCAAGGACAAATAGCTAATAAAGAACTGAAGATATTCAAAAGTCTATATGATCGCCATGATTTCTAAACATCAAGATAGAGGATGCTATTACCTTCCCCTTACACCCCTGGAGGCAAGTTTAAGGAAACCCACTACACACGATGTTCTTGGTTTCCCTTTAAGAAATGAACAAACTATGTCACTCACAGGCATCCTTGAGATTTCCAGCCATTTGCTGAAAACTAGGCTGGTAGAAGAATATATTCAGACTTTCCTTGGGTCTTGGGGAATCCTAATTATTGTACTTTAAAAAGAATTTATGCTTTAAGAAATTTAATTTGTAAGAGAAAAGCCTAAGCAATATTCAAAAGCAGAAAAAAGAAAAACAATCACCCAAACTTCAACCATCCCAAATTGATCATGTTGTACTATTTTCCTGTCTTCTTTTATTATGTGAAATGTCTTTTTAAAAGCAGATTTAGGCTGGGGATTTAGTTCAGTGGTTAGAATGCTTGCCTAGCAAGTGCAAGGCCCTGAGTTCCATCCCTAGCACACACAATAAAAGCAGATTTGATCATATTACCTGATAAAACCTTACCTAGCACATGTTTAGTCATGTTTTCTGTGTTGCTGAATATACAATGATGTGTAAGAAACACTTGCTTGGTGGGTACATTCTTGTCTACTATGTCATTCCCTTAAATTTGAAGTTTTAAGTTATTTTCTACTTGCCATATTACTTCTCGATTAATGTATGTGTGTAGAAAACTTTCTAACTTGATTCTTAGGCATAGACTTTCTAAGCAAAAGGAGAGAACATTTTCAAGCTACCCTACTACCACCCATATGTAAGAGTGCCTGATTCCTTTTAACCTCATCAGCACTGAGCTTTTTCATTCTAAAAATATTTTTTAATTTGATAGACAAAAATGTATCACATCGATTGATCCAATTAACATTTTTTTCATTTGACTGTAATGTTTAACTTAAGGTTTCCCATTTCATCTTCTTGCTCCTCGAAGACCATCAGGAGAAGCAGCCTGGGCTATATTTCATTACACGGAAAGAGGGTTCGGCCAACGGCAAGCCCCACCCCCTCCTAGGCTCCATGGAGCCAAAAGTTGGCTGCACCTGAGAACACAGAGGAGCGCAGCCAGAGCACTGAGGAAATGAGCTAGAGAACTGACCTATGAAATCGTGAGCAATAAAATCACTATTAAGTGAAATAGGTTTTGGGTGGGTTCATTATGGAGTAAAGAAAACTTACATAGGTTTCTTATACCTTTTCCACAAATTTGTATAAACCTGTTTCCATACTTCTGTGTGTGTGTGTGTGTGTGTGTGTGTGTGTGTGTGCTGGGGATTGAACTCAGGGCTTTGTGCTTGCAAGGCAAACACTGTAACCACTGAGCTAAATCTCCAGCCCAATTTCCACATTTTTTAAATGAAAAAATAGTCATCCACTTTTTTTCAATTACTATTGGGACCAAGTAATATACAGAACTGCCATTATTCAGAACAGAGTCTAAAGTGCTCAATAAATGTTAATTATTTCTATTAAAAGTAAAGGAACTAATTCTCAACAAGAAATTTTGCCTGATAGAGATTAGCTTCAGCATGCACTAGACACAGAATTCTTCCAACTTCTCTCCAAGAGCCTATGTTTCTGTCAAAAACAAAAACCCCGGGCTGGGGATTTAGCCTGATGTTCGATCCTCAGCACCAAAAAAAAAAAAAAATCCCTTCTGGGGCTGGGGGTGTAGCTCAGGGATAGAGTGCCCACCTAGAATTTGCAAGGCCCTGGCTTCCATCCCCAGCACCAAAAAAACAAAATATTAAAGGACAAAATAATGTTTTTTCTAGAATACCAGTGCATATTCATTTCACCACTGCTCATGAGTCACTCTGAGAATTGCATTTTAACTTTGTGTTAAGTAAAGCGACAAAATGTTAAGACGGTTTCTCTTTTTTCACCCATATCTAGGAAATTGATTGTTTTAATCTGGACCTTGAATGTTCCCCAAAGGCCATGTGTTGAAGGCTTGGCCCCTAGTGTATGACTCTACTGGGAAGTAGGGGAATCCTTAGGAGGTAGGGCCTAGTAGAACGATGTTAAATTCCTGGGGTTGTAACCTTGCAGGGATTGGGACCCTGGATTTTCTCACTCTTTGTTTGTAGCCATCAGGAGGAGAGCAGTCTCTACTGCCATATATTCCCTACCATGATGTACTTGCCTACCACAGTCACAAAGGCAGTAGGGCCAAGCGACCATGGCGTGACACCACTAAAGCCTTAGTTGCTTCCCCCCAATTTGGATGGCTTATATTTCTATTGTCATATAGTTTTAAATATTTCCTAATTTTCCCTATGATTTCTAATTTGATCTATGGATTATTTAGAAGGTTGTGATCTTGGTCTTGGTCTTCCTAGCATCTTGAACTATATGAAAACAAATTTGTGATGCTTAAGGTAAAAGGAGAGAAAAGAGAGGGGAGAGAGAGAGAGAAGGAGGGGATGGGGAATGGGAAGGGGAAGAGGGAGAGGGGAGGAGGAGAAGCAGAAGGAGAAAGAGGGAAGAAGGAGGGGAGACAGGGGAAAGATGGAAGGGAGGGAGAGATGGAGGGAGGGTAACTGTCAGGAGTTATCAACAAAATTGCATATTACACATAGGAGGCTGACTTAGGCAGCCATGTTTGTTTTATGTGTTCTTGTTCCCCTAGACAAATTTGATTAGACCACACTGAACATGGTCCAGTGCAGCCAAGCACAGATAGGAAGAAAAAGGGCTGGCCTGCAGAAAGAAAGAAAAATAAATCACATTCATGAAGGGAAGCAATATCAAGAAACAAATTTATTTCAGAGTGACGGAGAGAGGATCTATATTAGTTCTCATGGTTTCCCAGTTCCTGGTTCTAATCCAATATAAGATTCTTGCTCCTCGCATCTTCAAATTTCCTTTGAAGTTCCTTGAAACAGATTTTTCTGTTCTTGTCATAACCTATCAGTTCTCTGGTTGTTGTCCTTCATTCATCAGTGAATTCAGCATCTGATTCTATCTTGGTCCAAAACTACTTACTATTTTTTAAAACATCAACACCAATATAAGTTCCATAAAATGTATACTCTAGATTGTTTCTGACCTCTGCATCTTCAGTAACCTCTTACTTTACTCCAAGTCAGCCATCCAATCATTTGGTCATATCTTAGACATTGCCATCACCAATAACTACACCACATATGAAATCTCAGCTTTAAACATCCCGTTTTCTACCAGCGTCTATTCTTTCACTTTATTTAACTTAGTTCTCAAATTCCCATAATTTTCTGACCCCATTCAAACCTATTCCTCCAAATTGTTTTATGTTTTGTATCACCTAATTTATACTCTTCTTTCCCATTGTACACAACAATAAATTTTATGGTCCAGGACCATAACTCCCTTCCTACCAATACCTTCCATTCATTTTTCCCTTTTGTCATACTTGTCAAAAATCCCAGCCCTCGGCAAATCTAGCATTTTTCTTACTTATGTCTATGTATTAGTACCTCAGATGTATTGAAAAATATCACTCAAATATGTTGGCTTGACTAATATTAGACTTGTGGACAAAATACACAGATGAGCAGTCAACATTGGCACATAGTACTATAATCTTCCCTACGACTTTACTTTCCCAAACTCCAGCATGATTATTTCACATAACCCTTTTCTACAGCTCTCTGAAATAACACCCACCATTCTCAGCTGGATTCTCCTCAAGTAGATGTCATCTTACCACCACCAAATCTAGGAACCCACCTGCATGCAAATCCACATACTCTGATTTCCTTTCTGTTGCAGGGGAAGAAGTAGCCTAGCTCCTGGGTAAAACAATCCTGTCATTTTATATGTATAAACTTTCAATGACTTTGTTCTTGCAATTAATCCCTTTTTGTCTTGAATGATTAACATTTCTTTTTTACCAGATAAGTTCTATCAGCAAATATGTTTAATGTCACTACCCATTACAAGAATTATATGAAACTCTCCTTTGACTTTAGATCTCCTCAAGTTATACAGAACTTTTCATCTACTTCCACAGGAAAAAAAAATTACACTTAAAAAGTGTCTATAATCACATACTCTACTTTTTCTCTTACATTTTTATCACAAAATAACTGTAATTGAAATTTCCTCTAACACTTAACTGCTTTTATTAAAGTTTCTAATAATCTACATCCTGTCAAGTCTAATAATTTTCTGTTCTCATTAAAAATGTCTCAACTATATTTGAAAGAATGACCATTTCTCCATTCTGGAAATGTTCTTTCTAAAATTTGACATACAAAACTTACCTATTTTCTTCCTATGAATGGCCACTTTTCGGTTCTTTTTTTGCTTTCTCTTCTCCAAAACCTTTAGATGTTGTGGGCCCACTTATCTCAGTGTTCATCCCATAACTCTCTTCTTTTCTATACTCTTTTACCAGGTTTTTTATCCAGGGCCATGACCCCACATATCATCTACATCTTGTTGACTCTGATGTTTCTATCTCCAGATGGGACTTTTCCATGAACCTCAAGAATTATACTTTCAACTCTCTGTAGAATATCTTTGTTTGGATATCGAATGCATATAACAAAACTAACATGGCCAAACCATATTTATTGATTTTGTCCCCAGTCAAATCTGCATGTTCTCTACCCTCCAGAACCTTCTGTGTATAAGTAAATGACATAATGACTCTACCCACTTTCACAATCCATCTTTGATTATTTTTCCCCTTACACGATGATCGAAGAACACTTTTACTCCTCATAACCCAATTCTGATAACCCACTCCTGTCTGCTCTTATCTCTGTTATCAGTGGCCTACACTATCTTCTACGGGTTGCCAAAAACGGAGAGGTAGAATTGTTTAATCACTGTAAACATTATTATTACTCTGAGTTGAGAGATTTTTGAAATGAAAAACCATTTAAAACTTACAACTTTAAGAGAGGGTTATGTTCTCCCGTGGTTTATTCAAAACTCACTTTTCTATATAATGGTGTTATAACTCACTTTGGCTTCTCTATGGAAGATTTCACATGTCACCCCATGTTACAGTTTAGATCTAGAATGTCCCCCCAAAGCCTCATGTGTTCAGGGTTGGGCTTTTGGAAGATGCTCGGCTCACCGGGATGCTGTACTCTCTGGTGGATTCATCCGTTGGTGAGTTCTGCAGCCGAGCATGCTGTTGGGAAGTGAGGCCTGGTTAGAAGAGGCAGGTCGCCGGGGGACATGACCCGAAAGGGTATCTCTCCCTCCCTGGATCCTCTCTTATCTCTCTTCTTCCTGGCTGCCATAATATGAGCAGCTTTCCTGTGCCCAGACCCTTCTACCATACCATTTCTGCCTTAGAGTCAGCCAATTGCAGACTAAACCACGAACCAAAATAAATCTCTTCTCATTTAAACAGTGGGTGTTGGATGTATGTCCCAGCAATGAGAAAATGACCAATACACACCATCACTAAAACGATCAAAATTTTGCAAACTTTACTGCTTTGTTATCTTTTTGCTTAGAAGTCCTCAGTGTTACAAATTTTATCTGAAACACTTAAGTTTACGATTCTAAATTGTTTTCTCAGTGAGTACGAGATTCTAGGTCAGTCAACAGAGGCCAGAACTATTTATTCATAGATTTATTTCTTCCCAAATCCAACCAGTGGGTGAGTCAATGGGGAAGATCAGTCCCCAGGAATGTGACTAGTGCCGATCACTGGGAGTTTAACCCATCCATCAAAGGCGTTTACAAGTCAGATCTTAACTCTCTCTCAGGAGATATGCTGCCATTCCCTGTTTGGTTGGAAGTTCCCTGAGATGCAAGACTTCCTAAAAAGCCTTCGCAGAGCTCCTTTAACTTCCTGGTTCCTGAGACTATAGATTAGTGGATTCAGCATGGGGGTGACTACTGTGTAAAACATGGCAACCTGGCGATCCTGGTCCAAGTCGTAGCTGGAGGATGGCCAGAGGTACATGCGAATCACAGAGCCGTACAGAAGCAGCACAACCAGAATGTGGGAGCTGCAGGTGGACAGAGCTTTGCGCAGGGCAGCAACTGAGTGCATGCAGACTATGGCAATACCAATGCGGACGTAGGAAGCCAAAATGAAGAAGAAGGGACTGACCACCACAGCTACGCCTTCCGTGAATATTAGCATCTCATTGACCACTGGTCGAGTGCAGGAGAGCTGCAGCAGAGGAGTGATGTCACAAAAAAAGTGGGTGACCTGGTTGCCACAGAAGGTCAAGCGAGTAACCAACAGACTGTAAAGAAGACTGTTAAGGCTGACGACCACCCAGGAGGTCAACGTTATGCGCAGGCAAAACTGATTGCTGACAATGGCAGAATACCTTAGGGGGTCACAGATGGCAACATAGCGGTCATATGCCATGGCAGCGAGCAAGTGGCCTTCCATGCTGCCCACAGCCATGAAGAAGAACAGCTGGATCATGCAGCGGTTATAGGAAATGGTTCGATTCACAGACAGTGTGTGCACCAGCATCTGAGGAACAGTGATGGTTGTCAGAAAGATGTCGATGAAGGAAAGCTGGCTGAGAAGGAAATACATGGGGGTCTGAAGTTTGGGGTCTGAGCGGGCAACAAATACTAGTAAGGCATTGCCCATAACTGCAACCAGGTACATGGCAAGGACAATTCCAAAAATAACTGGCTGCATCTCTGGCCAGCTGGACAAACCCAATAAGACAAATTCGGTCACTTGTGTCCTGTTTCTAGCGCCCATAAGACACGACCTACATCACCTGCAAAGAAGGAGGATCCAAGTTGAAACGGGAAGAGAAAGATGTTAAGGTTCAAGCAGATCTCAGAGTCTGTGCATGTCAGATGGGCCTTTGGATGGAGGGTACTAATTTGGATGTCAAATAACTCAATATCATTCTTTTGGTAGGGATGTTCCTGTTCCATTTAGTCACCTAAGTTAACCTCAGACAAGAAAAGTGATTAATATAATCACTGCCTTTATTGGTAATTAAATTTCAAGAAATATAATCTGTCAGGAAATAGAATTTTCAAATCTTTTCAGCTTAGAGTTTCCCTATAGACAGACAAGAAGGCGCACCAAAGCGGTAACTTTTGATACTGCTATAAAAATAAACATGTCTGATGTAATACTCTATTTCCATATGAATGTGATTAAACAATTTTAAAATAGGAGAGCATTATGTATAGGAAAAACATAGAATATAAAGCAGAGATCTCTTACCCTAGTTTGTCTACCTCCATGTTTAGTTTTAGCTCTTCAGTGGTTTATACTTCGGTGCCTCTAAATAATATGCTACCTGCTTATGCCTCTATGTTCAGGTCTTATCAATCCAGGATATCTTTGGCTTTCTAATAAAAAAGATGAGTTGAATCTTGATTATATTAATTCACTCTTCTCCATTCCCTAACTTTTAATGACTATATTTATCAGTCAATCCCTGCTTTTCACCACTTTTTCTGTATATATTCAAGAAACTACTAAATAGTGTAGTAGTGGATAGTAAAACTTTCTCAGTCTGCACAGCGGAAGTATTTTTGTTACCCACTCACACCTGATAGTTGAAGATTATCAGTTAGTTTTTTGTTTCTTGTTGAAGGTTGATTAAGTCTGCTGCCAGTGTGACCCCTGTTCCTTTTCTAGATTGCTTCTGGATAATTTTTTGAGTCTTTATTTCTGCCATCCCTAAGTTTTATAAGGATGTTGATACATGTAGGATTTTTATAAATTCTGCAATGAATTTAGGAGATCTTTTGAATCTGAAGAGCCATGTTTCTCTTCAGCTGTGCAAAATTCTCTCAGTTTCTTTACATTTCTCCCTAGCATTTTTTTCTGAAATTATTTTTCTGCCCCACATTTACATTTATTGAAAAGTGACAAACAAAACCTGTGCACACAAATATCCCAAATCGCTTGTCACTTAGAAACGGTAATCTTGAAAGACATTATTGCCTATGTCCCCCTCTTCCCCTGTCACTGTGAAGTCCTCTGCCTCAGCCTCTTCTTAAACAGCTTCCATTTCTTAGATTTCGCCTTAGGCTTAACATCCACAAGTACTGTATTCAGAAATAAGCTGTCTGGTAGAATAAACTATCAAATGTTATTTTCTCAAGTACTCAATATTTCCAGATGTGCAGGTTCTCCATTCCTCAATAGTTACAGTTTCATCACTCGAATTCATGAAAATTATTTCAACCTAGTGGGACCATCATCCTCTTGGTCCTCAGAATCCAACAACCTAGGACTGGGATGGATTAATTAATGGTCAGATTGAGTGGGAACGCCCAACTGAACTGAGTCAGTGTGGCTCTGGGTGTAGAAGACCCACCTGAAGATTGCTGCTGGAATAGCGTAAGAGGAGAACACAAGGGAAGATTGATGGTGCTGATTTCCCAGGAGAAGTTCTGTTGTGGCTGGTTTACCCGATACAAACTCAGCTGTTCTTGTCAGAGGAGACGCTCAGGTCCTAGCTATCAATGAGGATGGCTGTTGCTCTCTTCGGGGGAGCTCTGGTCTTCGCCTTTGTCTTGAGCATCGCTTCCTGACTCCAGGGCGGATCCCTCAGACTTCTGGCACAGATCCTACACATGCCAGCGCAAACTTCCTAGCTTCCACCACTGGCCCATGGGCCTTTCCAGTGCAGATCTTTGATGTGGACTTGCATGAGACATTGTCGTGGGCTCTAGTCCTCCATCTGGACTCCTCGGTTCTCTGGCACACAGACAGATCTCTTTCATTCTCCTGCATTTGACTTTTGGGTGACTATTATAAGATAATCCTATAAATTTATATGTCCTGTTTTAAATCTGTTCCTTTGCAACTGCTGACTAATACAAGGACCAACAGAGTAGAATGATGAATAGTCTGAAATGCCTGCTCCAGGGGATCCAGGTGTAAGGGGCATGTGGAGCCCTGCTGACACACAGTAGGAAACTCTGAGACTCTTTCTAATTAGATATTAAACCTTTTTGATTCATCTCATTTTCCTCTTGTCTTCTCTTTGTCTCTCTAGCCTATGCCCTAAATTATAATCTCAGTAAACTATAATTAATCCTTCTTTTGTTCTTGTAATCATATACTAAATGCCTTGTACTCTTTATTGTTTGTTCCTTTACTATAGTATCTTATTCTTGTGGATGCACTTCTCTGAGAATAGACATTTTTACATTATCTCTTGTAGGTTGAATTGTTTAAATTTCTTCTGAAGTTCGTTATCGAATTTTTTATATTGGCTTTTCTATTTTATGTTACTGGTTTGTAATTCTGAGTGCACTGGAGTCGCTTGTTCTAGACACCAGTGTCAGTTTCTTACGGTGTTGTATTTTCATGTATGAGCCCACACTGTTCTCTCCCAGCAACAGGAAAGCTTTCTACCTTGTCATACGGAGAACTTGACTTTATGCTACTTGTCCAAAAAAAAAAAAAAAAAAAAAAAAAAAAAGAATGAGGTCTTTCCCCTTAGATGTATTAGCCAGTTTAATAGCCCCGATTCTATCTCTTTCTAGAGAATTTTCAGATTTTCATTGAGGTAAAATGCTAGGCTACCATGAGCTGAGCCTTGAGGTAGGGGAAGAAAGAAGAGTACTTGTGGAGTGTCTGGCTTAGTTTTATTACACGAAGACTTGTTCATTTTAGCTAATACTCCTATAGTCTGCATTCTTTCTGCATTCTTCTTCTCACCCTCCTCCTGAAATGGCTCCCTCTGGGCTTTGGGTCCTTGCTAGGAAGATCAGCATCCTCTTCCATTGCAATCTCTTCCTGATAGTCTAGGAGATTCTATCCAATGGCTATTATCTTTCCGTCTCTTAGAAATTCACGGAAATACCACAACTGCTAATTATTCCTGTTCATTTTTATTTACTATTTAGAGTTTTCTCTTGGTTAGTGTTTTGCTGAGATCTCCAGAGAGTTGGAGGAACAAAAACAAATGATAAATTTGATACCTTTAGCAAGAAGCCAAAGAGATATGCCTTCGATTTCCTAAGCTGTGTATCTCCACGACAGGACGTTAGCCACAGAAAAAGGATTAAATGCTCAAGTCCACTAGCAAAGGACATTTCTCCCGCACAGTACTGAAGACAATGAAATTGTTTACCTTTTGAACTTTATTAGATAGCAAATAAGACACTGGTTTCGAGTGTTTTTATTTTGCTTTGATTCATGTTTGTGTTTTGTTTTGTTGTCTTTGCAGTGCTGGGGATAAAACCCAGGGCCTTGTGCATGCCAGGCAAGCAATCGTCACATTCTTGTCCCCTTCGCATTGTCTTTCCTCATGAAGACATTCAACTCACTAGACTCTGGACTAGCTTTCTTTTGCATCATATTTTCCTGAAGCACACTTTATAAACCATCTTTAACTGATGAATCACATCTACGAAGAAGGAGCTTAAAACATAAAGAAAACTTACATTTTCCAGTGTCGATTCTTTTTTTTCCCTGTATCCTTCTGTGTCAGTGCATGTAGCTCAAAGTGTAAGCTCTTCTGTTACTCATTCAAGGCAGAACTCCACTCCCACGTCAGCCTGCATGTACAGATGAAGATGAAAGAGAAGAGATGACAAGGAAGAGAGGCAAGTTAACTCCTTTTGTGAGGAAAAGGTGAGAGTTACTGGGCTGCAAGAAGTAAAAAATAAAACAACTATAGATTTATCCATTATGAAGATAAGTATGTAATAAGAGTTTATTTTCTTCCAAGCAAAATAGAACTGTATTTTTAAACTAATTACATGCAATACGAGTAATAAGCAGTGGCAGTGCTCTTGTCAACTGATTGCAATGATTCATTTCTGTACTTTTCTTATTTTTCAACATCTCAATATTGTTCCCATTAGAGATCGAACTCTGTGGATATCATCCAGGCAATTGGAGGAGATCAAGAATGCCAACGCTTAGGAAAAACACAGAGGGAAGTTCTTTTAGGAGAGGTATAAAGATACACACACACAGAGCACTAGAACACCTCAAGTTAGCAAGTAAACTGGATTCTGGAAGAAGAAAAACTAAAGAAGACTCCCTGAAAAAGGATGGATAAGCACTTAGGTGCCTCAGTTCCTGCATGCTGCTTCAGCACACCTGGTGTCAGGGAAGAAGGAGAGAGCTAGAGTGTCAAGCCCCAGTTATCCTTGTTCTTAACTTTCCTCTGATAAAAGCACCAACAGATATATTGTGGGCCCTTACTATTTTATAAATATCTAAATGTTAGGAATAATATCTACTTAGTGCCTTTTTGATCTAAACTCTATTACTAGTCTATTCATCCTCTTAAAATGATGAATCACAAAAATCAAACCTGAGATGTTTAAATAAGAACCTCTTTATTGTCTCAAAAATAGATCCTCCAAACTCTCACAAAATACATCAGACCTTCTGTCATATATCTCTAGCATCTGGGAACCACTAAATGGTTCTTCATATCCTCCTTGACAGCATGACTATGTTCTTCACCTTGGCTTTCATTTGTTCACCCAAAAATGTATTGACAATTCCTCCATCCTATTGCATCCCTTGATTATAATATTTGTACCGCAGACTACACTCTTTGGTCTTCTTGGTACCAATATCACACTGCTTTCTACAAAAGAAATATGATTTGATATTCTCTGTTCCCTTTCCCTTTACTGTTCAAACAGCATATAAATTTAGCCTCATCTTTTCTCTGTAACTGACATAATACACCCAAATTAGAACGTCTGGAGAGCAGGACTTCTCTTGCCCATAAAGTATCCTCTTTTATCATTTTCCATAAAAGACATTCAATGGGTAACTCATCACAATGAATCAGGCTTACTTACAGGCACTCACCGTGGGACTCTACTAACCCCAGGGGGCTCCACTTGTGTTCAGGGGAAACACTAATTAGAATAGACCAAACCCTTCCACTTTTTTGTATCGTAATGAGACTGTGACTCAGGAGCCTGTTCATTCTTCTTCCTTTTACCTAGGTTCACCACACTAAAGCTCATAAACCATCTAAAAACAACTGGGCCTATAGGCAAGGTCTACCTTTTGGGGGACATCATAGCCTTGTATGATATTAACTGTTAGGTAGAAAGACTCAAGAAGAAACTGATTCTTATTTCATTATCTAAAGAAGATATCGTTCCTAACCCATTCTTTCTGGAATTACCGCTTGTTTATTTTTAACCCAACTATCTTAACTCAGCTGAATTAGGTGCAAGTCATGAAGATTTGTGAGACAAGAATAAGACAACTCTGATTGTTGTTATTGTGTCTCCATCAGGCTGTCCTGTGGTTTTCTGATTTCCTCCCTTCACCTGATTCCATTCTTTTTCTGGGTTAAATCTAGCCAGTCTGCTTATATATTTTAGAAATATCATTCTCAGAATATTTAATTTAAGCAAGTCTTTGAAAAATGAAACAAACATCAGGATATGAAGTCCCATATTGAAAAATATGAGGTTGCATGCAAATGGAGAGATTCTTGCTCTCATTTTTAAATGTAACAATAATGGCATACAGCTTACTGATATAGATTATATTTCATGAAAATGGCAAATTGGATACAGGTCGGTATTTTTCCATCATTAATCTGCATGAAGGAAATTCAATCACTAGCTATAAAAAAAGTAGTTTGTAACTTTGATCAAATTCCAATGGAAATAGAGATTTAAATCCATATTATTTTTTAAAAATGGATGACAGTTACTGAGAGTCATGGAATTACATTCGCTATTTTTAGAGGATCTATTTGAGTTTTTAATAATACCTGTATTTACGTTAGGGGAAAAACTCTTTTCCCCAGCAAATACAGGCTAATGGCACTGTCAGATGCCTTCCCACCCCAGAATTTGAGGTACGAGATAAACAGACTTGGCCAGTAGTGCAGCCCCAAGAAAAGACCATGGTTATTGTAAACTGGAAAAAGAAGCATGGAATTTTAAATTAAAAGTGACTTCTTTCACATGGCAGACTAGAGTTGGGGAAAAAATACAGTGCATGCCCACATATTTGAGAATGTTTAATCAGGAGCCATTTTGGAAAAGGATTCTTTAAGACTGAGGTATAGAACAATTGCAGAACAACTACACTTCAGGGTTTCTGGGGTCATCCTACCACAGTGACTGGGTAGGAGATAGCCACAAGAGACATTCACAAAGAGAGCACAGGTTAGATATAAACCCCCTGAGACGTTTAAGTTCAGTTTGGGAAATAAGTGGAGGAGCTGTAGGGGGAACCCACCCTCTGAGTTGGGAAGTCAGGCTTCTGTGGCTTTCAGAGGAGGCTGGGTCTGAAAGCGTTGCCATTAAGTCTCATGTACTCTTTGACTTCTTGAACCCACTACTTACATCCAACAAAGAGCTCCATGATCTGTTTGATTTCCCTATCTGCCAACTTAATGACTTGGCTTGGAAAGTTGTCACAGCTTCGGGTGTATGAACAGAGGGGCCTCTGTCCAGAGGGGCAACTCACAAAACCACAGTTTGTAAAGCTAGTTGAGGAAGCTGTGAATTGGGGCATCCAGAGGGACATGAAATCTAGGAGTAGGTGGAGTGAGTACATTTTTAGGGGGACACCATTGACCATGACCACCAAGAAAGATGGGGCAAGACTTGGTATTCACACACAAAAATGCTAGTGTAGAAACAAAATAAGTCCTAGTAGTGACTCATTATGTCTCTTCCATATATGGTAGATCCCAGTACTACAAACCCTAGAAAGAAAACACTAATTCATGAAGCAGGGGAACTTTTTTTACTGCTTTCCTTTTTTCTTTATTGGTTTTTTAGGTTTTGAAGAGGTGCTCTTTCTTCTTCTTTTTTTAATATTTGGATCATGACTATTGGATTCAAAAAATTATCAATGATATCCTAGCAAAAGATAATGAAGCCAATGATCCCAAAGAATCTAATGCAATGAATACACCAAGTAGAGTGAACACTTAAGCATAAGGGGAAAAAAGAACTCAGCAGCAAGAAAATAATGCAATGACAGAAAAAAGTCAATATTTTCAGTAACAATTCTCGATGTGAATATTCTCAATTCCCCAAGCAAAAGATACAGATTGGCAGACTGGATCAAAAAACAAAACCTAACTGTGTGCTGTGTGTAATAAATACATTTTATTAAAAAGACATGAATAGACTAAAAATCAAAAGATGGAAGACAATATCCCATGCATCCCAAAAAGCAGAAGTTATCCTACTTTCAAACAAAGTGAACTTCAAGCCAAAACTGATCAGAAGAGGCAAAGAAGGTCCCTACATATTGGTTAAAGGAATTATTCACTAGGAATATGTAACACTCACAGACACATATGCACCAAATATCAGTACACATAACTTCATAAAGCAAGCCATACTGGATGTAGAAGACCAGATAACATCAACACGATTATTGTAAAGAGCCTCAATACCACACTATCAGAAATAGACATATCAAGTAAAAAAAATCAACAAAAAAAATCAGAATTGAACAGACTTCATAGAATATCCACAGAGCATCCCACCTAAAAACAACAGAATTCACATTCTTCTCAGCACCACATTAAGCTCTCTCCAAAAACAACATCGTAGCCAATAAAGCATAATTAAGTAAAAGCATAAGAATCAAAATTACTCCATGAATATGATCAGATTATGGTGCAACGAAACTAGAAATCAATGACAAAAGAAAGCACAGAGATTATGTAAACACATGGAGATTAAACAATACATTCTTAAGTAATCAGTAGGTCATAAAAGAAATCCAAGAAGAAATTAGACAGTTCCTAGAATCAAACACTATTGCCACTACCACATACCAGAACTTACAGGACACAATGAAAACAGTCCGAAGAGAGAAGTTTGTAACTGGAAAGGCCCATGTCAGAAAACCAGAATGAGTCATAAGTAACCTAATAATGCACCTAAAAGCCCTAGAGAAATAAGAACAATCCAAATCCAAAGCTAGTACAAGGAAGAAATTATAAAGAGTAAAGCAGAAATTAATAAAAGTAAGGTTAAAGAAGCATACTGAGAATCACTGAATCGAAGAACTGGTTTTTCAAAAGAATATACAAAATAGACAGACCTTTAGCCAATTTTACAAAAAAAAAAAGAGGAAATAAAAACCCATATAAGTGCAACTAGAAATGAAGAAGGTAAAATCACAATGAATGCTACTATTATTAGTAATGATTTCAAAAATCTGTACTCCAATAGATTGGAGAATCCAAAAGAAATTAGTAGACTCCTAAATATATGCAAATTACCAAAACTGAAACAAGAAGACATAAAAATACTGAATAATTCAATAACAGGCAACAAAATTGAGACAGGCATAAAAATTTAAAAAAAAAAAAAAAAACTACCAGCAAAGAAAAAGACCTGATGGATCACCATCAAATTCTACAAGAACTCACAGAAGATCTAATGCCAACACTCCTCAAATTCTTTAATGAAATTGAAAGGGAAAGAGTACTGCCAGACTCATTCCCGGAAGCAAACATTAACTTGATACCAAAACAAGACAAGGATGAAACTAAAAAAGAAAACTATAGGCCAATCTCTTTAATGAACATAGATGCAAAGATCCTCAGGAAGATACTGGCAAACGGTGTGCAACAAATCATCAAAAAGATCATACATCAGGGCCAAGTAGGCATCATACCAACAATCTGAGGATTTGGCTGGGGGGTGTGGTCTCCATACTAATTTCCAAAATGGTTATACTACTTCACGTTCTACAATGTAGAAGGGTTCCTTTTTTTCCCTATAGCTTCACAAGCACTTGTTATTATTTGATTTCTTAATGATAGTCATTCTTTCTGGGGTAAGATTCAATGTTATTTTAATTTGCATTTCTCTAATAACCAGAGATGTTTAACATTTTTTTCATGTATTTATTGGCAATTCATACTTCTTCCAAGAAGTGTCTACTTATTTCAGTTGTGCTTTTTTGACTGAGTCTTTTATTTGGTGGGAAGTCTAATTTTTTGTTCTTTATTTACTCTAGATATCTATTTTCTGTACAAGGAATAGTTGGCAAAAACTTTTCCCATTCTGTAGGTTGTCTCTTCATTCTGTTGATTGTCTTCTTTGCTGTGCAGAAGTTTTTAATTTGATATAATTCCGTTTGTCATTTCTTGATGTTACTTCTTGTACAGTTTAGGTTCTGTTCATAAAGGCCTTGCCTACACCTATGACTTTGAGAGTTTTATCTATTTTATCTTCCAACAGGTTAAGTGTTTCTTTTTAATATTTAAATCTCTAAACCATTTTGATTTTAGTTTAATATATGGTTCAAGATACAGGTCTAGCTTCAATCTTCTACATGTGGGGAGTCAGTTTCCTAGCACCATTTGTTAAAGAGCCTATCTTTCCTCCAGGATATATTTTTGAACACTTTGTCAAAGATCAGGCAGCCAAATGTGCCTGCAGTTGTTTCTGCATCCTCTATTCTGTTCCACTGATCCGCATGTCTGCTTTTGTGCCCATGCCATGCTAATAAGATTCAAAATACAGATCAATGGTTTCAACTGTAGCTACATATCAGAATCATATGGGTGGTTAAAATTACTGATGACTAAGCCACCACACCAAAGAATTTCAATCTTTACAGTGTCAGAGCTTAGACAAGAGAATTTTTAAAAACTCCTCCAGGTATTTTGGATGCACAGAAAAGACTGGGAGAGAGTATCAGGGCTCACATCTTGCAAACTTACGTATCAGTGATGATAGCAGAAATAAATAATCTGTAGGATCAACATCACAAACTGTGAGTCAGATTGGTAGCAGGGAAATATGGGAAATGACAAAGATCTAGAATTTGTGAAAATAAAGCTATTATAAGGAGTAGTTTCTTAGCTTACTATTGTAAGGCAATAGCAATTTGAAAGACTTGGGAAGACATGTGATATTTTTAGTGGACAAGCTCTGTGATAAAATGAAGCAATCAAAGATGTGGAGTGGTTAAAGGACACAAATAGTGCGATGTCATCAGGCCAGGTACATGGGTGAGATGATTGTTCACAACCAACTAGGGCAAAACTCATAGATAGATAATGTAGATTAAGGATTGAGATGAGACCACTGTATTTTACCAATAGCTTGAGGTAAATAGAAGGTGCCTTGGAATGGGAATGGGGTTGGTAGAGGAATGGAGATGGGGGTCAGCAAACTCAGAAAAGGGAGGAAGCAGAGATCTTGGGTGGATCAGCGATGTTGAAGGTGCTGCAAGGACACTGTGTGATTCTCAAGGTGCCTCTTAGTGTTCTCATATACTAGGAACCATAGATACCCTGGAAATCCTCAGCAAACACTTCGTTACAATGTGCTTGAGTGAAGCTCCATCACAAATGGAATAAAGGGCTAAAATCATTGCACAAAGATGAAAATTGTCATTTTAATCTATTAAGAGATACCATAATAGAGGACAATGTTCCAGTGATCAAAAAGCTAAGCAAAGCCTTTTTTTCTCCACTGCTGAAAAAGTTCATTATTTCTTCGTTCACACAACAAAATAGTTAGCTTGCATTTTTCTATCTGTGTTTTATTTACAAAAGGCACATTGAAACTAATTTTAAATATTTCAACTAGACTTCAAATGCATCAGAGTTAGATGATCACACTATGAGAGGTCCATGGAAATTGAGACTGAGATATGAAATAGCAGAATCATGACTATCACTTCACACTCACTGTTGGACATATATTTATTCAGTAAATGGAATAAGTAGTAAATGTGCTAAGTTTGGCTAAACTGTTTTCTACTTACTTTCTGATATGCACCAACACACTTTTATAAGAAAGCACAACACATTAAATGTGACTATGATTAACTCCACTGTCCTTGATTTTGTTTATAATTTTAAAATTCTATCCTTATAGCCCTTTAAAATTCCAGAATTAAAGCTACCCACGCCTAGTGAATCATTTATAACTACTTGATAACTGAAGATAAATGGCCAGTGGAGGGGGGTCCCAGGGGCACACAGATAAAAAAGTCCAGAATACATGTGTATATGAATGTGAAATTTTCACAGCTCTATCAGAGCAGAGCACTGACAAGGGTCAAATCTGGAAGTCCTTCAGTTCTCTAAGCCACCCCTCCACTAATCTTACCCCAACTAACAATGATTGAGATCTGCTGATGCCTTTTCTCACCTGCCAAATATAGCCCACAGCAGGCTATCAGGATTTCAGTCTCTGGGGTCTCTGCAGCCTGCAGAGTGCACCTTGCACATCCTTATTACGGAGACTATAAACAAATGGGTTGGCCAAAGGTGTAATGGCAGTGTACATTACTGCAGCCACCATGTCCTGATCCCGAGAGTTCTGGGAAGGAGGCTGAAAGTAAACCCAAATGATGGTACCATAGAGGAAGCAAACCATGGTAAGGTGGGATCCACAGGTGGAGACTGCTCGGCGGCGACCAGCAGCTGAAGGCAAACGTAAGATGGTGGCCCCAATTCGGGCATAGGAAAGCACAATGAGGGCACAGGGGCCCAGCATGAGAAAGCCACCTTCCAAGAATACGGCCAGCTCATTGGAATGGATGTCAGAGCTAGAGGCTCGCAGAAGTGGCCGGTGGTCACAAAAGAAGTGGGGAAGGCTAACATGGCCCCCAGAATCCCCAACCCAACACAGGGGCAGGATGAGACCCACATGAAGCATGGTGTGCACTGTGGACACCACCCAGCTCAAGGCCAGCAAACGAACACAGAACTGGTAATTCATCACCAAAGCATAGTGCAGAGGGTCACAGATGGCCACATAACGATCCAGAGCCATGACAGCAATGACAAGTGTATCTGTAACTCCAAAGGCATAGAAGAAAAATAACTGAGCCAAGCAGCGGGTGGCAGGAATGGCTGGGTAGCCAGAGGCCAGATGGACCAACAACTGAGGCAAAGTCACTGTGGATAGCCCCAAGTCTATCACAGAGAGGCCACGGAGCAAATAATACATAGGTGAATGGAGCCTGGAATCCCAGGAGATGAGGAGTACCAGGGTCATGTTCCCCAGTACAGTGGTCAGGTAAATACTCAGGAAAAGGAAAAAGAGGAAACCATGGGGGACGCTAGCTCCTGAGAACCCAAGAAGCAAGAAAATTGGAAAGTGTGAAGCATTAGGGGCACAACTCATGATGAATGATGATGATCCTGCCTGAAAGAGATTTTAAGTTAAAAAAAAAAAAAAAGTGAGAGGTCAGATGTTAGGGGTCATAAGACTTCTACTTAATTTAGTTACTATGTTCAAGATCTCTAAAGACCTAGATTCGGTTCTACCCATGCTCCCTCCTCTCAATCACTCCTTTTATTGTAGCAGTGTCTCCCTTATTTCTTCTTTCTACCACTTAGTGGCTCATTCCATCTGATCCACAAACCCTGCTTCAGTCTCTCCCATAGTGAGAAACTCCTCATTAGTTCTTGTATTTTCATCCAGACTATTGTTTATCTTCTACCAGGGGCAAGCTTCATTAAATAATTACCTATACTCACTGTCTTCAGCTCCTTATCTTCTCTTTATATGCACCCCACTGCCATCCTCATGCGTTCTTCCCTCTGAACCTGTACAGAACACAATGTATTACAAGATTAAAACAAATAAAATGTGTGAGGTCCTGGTTTCAAACCCCAGCCAAAAATAAAACACAAAGAAATGGTGCAGTTGACTTTTACAGTAAAATTGCAATCCATTGTCATGAAATTACTTGTTTTCCTTCTTTCTGCCTGCTAGTTAATAACATCATTACCATCTTCCTGATGCACAAACCAAAACCTGAAGGAATCCCCTCCCTTAGCTCCCCAAATTCAGTCACTCTTTGATTTTTATGTTTTCTCTAATATTCATCCTTTGCTCTTATTTCACTACCACTATTTAAGCTTCAGCCTCTCTGACCAATACTAATTTCTACAACTTCATGACTTGTGTCTCTACTTAACTCCCTTGATAGGTCTTCCATACTATGCCAGGATAAAACTTTTGACCTGTGACTACACGTTTAAATACTGAATTCACCCTGCCTGCCCGGCTGCCTCCGAGCAGGATCAGCAGCTTTAGGGGCCTGCCTAGGCCCTGCCCGACACCCCAGATGCAGCACAGTGGGTCTCCTGATCACACCAATAACTTGCACAGGTGAGAGCCTGCTTCCTGGGCTTTGGCAAGCCACGCCCCCTGGCCCCAGTGACTGCCTGCTGGGCCCTCCACCTGACTCATTGGCAGTGTCTAAATCCATTAACATGCATAAAATCTAGGACGCAACACTGGTGACGCTATCTTCTGCTCGATCCCTTCCCCTTTGATTTTTTGTTTTTCCTTTTTCATTTTTAGCTTTTCTTCATTACTTTCTTTATCCTTCCCTTTTTCCAAGACACCAATACCAGGTAGAGCCAACCATGCCCTTGTCACTGAAGATAGTCCTGGAGACATAAAGGTCATAGGAGCCAAGAAATTCAGATACCTAGAAGAAACCATAAGAACAGACATTTGCTAGGAAAACACCAATACCTACCTTAATGTAACCTCCCAAAAACAAAATATAAAATCAACATGGAGAACAAACTAAAAGGGATAAATTACATATGTATACAAAGAAAATGACAAGAATAGAAGCAAAACACAAACCCAGACCCCCAGCTCACCCACGACAAATACAGAGGACAATGACATAGAGGAAATCAGAAGACACTCAACCAAACTCTCAGGTATGATAGCAGCAAAAGTTGAAAAGCAGATAGGTGTGGCTATAGAGAACATCAGACTAGAAATAATTGTCCAAGTCAAAAAAGAGATGACAATCATAGTGAAAGACCACTTAGTGAGTTCAGAGTAGACACAGATTAAAAAAAAAAAGTAGGAGCTTAGAAAAACAATGGAAAATTTGAACATTTAACTTAGCAAAGAAATGGAACCCATGAAACAGATCCAAACAGATATCCAAGAAATCAAAAACTCTTTGGAAAGTGTACGCAGCCAAATGAATGAGAGCGAAGATAAAATCTCAGACCTAGAAGACAGATCAGCAATTAGTGACAATGAAAAGAAAGACCTCTTAAAAATAGCTAGAGAATATGAAAAATCACTACAACAGCTGCAAGATGATGCAAAGAAGAACAATATAAGAGTGATTGGAGTGAATGAAAAAGCAGGAGACAATGTGAAGGATCTAAAAAGATTATTTACAGAAGTAATGACAGAAAACTTCCCAAGCATGAGAAAAGAACTTGATATACAAATAACTGAGGCATATAGGACCCCAATTATCCATAACCAAAATAAATCTACACCAAGACATATAATAATCAAGATTCCAGAAATTCAGTGAAAGAACAGAATACTGAAAATTATTAGAGAAAAAAACAAATCACCTATAAAAGCAAACCCATCAGAATCACAGCAGATTTCTCCATACAAACCCTTAAATCAAGGACAGCCTGGAGCAAAATATTCCAATCCTTAAAAGAAAACAATCTCCAACCCAGATTGATGTACCTGGCTAAACTACCTTTCAAATTCAACAATGAAATAAGATACTTCCATGACAAAGAACAACTGAAGAAATTTATGACCTCCAAACTGCCTCTACAAAATATCTTGAAGGAGATCCTGGAAAAGGAAAAAGTTAACTGTAATTACAAGGACACTAATAAAATCCCACAAGGTAAGACAAGCAGATGAACTGAGGTGGAACACAGAACCAACAACAGAAAAGATATATGGCAAAGATAAGTCAACTCATAACAGCTGTAACCATCAATGTAAATGGTCTCAACTCACCAATCAAAAGAAACAGGCTAGCAGAATGGATCAAGAAAGAAGATCCAGCAATATGCTGCATACAAGAGACACATCTAACCCAAAAGGAAATACAAAGATTGAAATTCAAAGGATAGAAAACAGCATTTCATGCAACAGGAACCCAGAAAAAAGCAGAGGTAGCTATCCTAATCTCAGACAAAGTAAACTTCAAACCAAGACTAATCAAGAGGAACAAAGATGTTCATTACATACTTCTCAAGGGAAAACTCCAAGAGGAAGAAATAATAATCATTAATATTTATGTGCCAAATTTTGGTGCACCTAACTACATAAAACTAATATTAAGGGCCATGAAAGATCAAATAAACACTAACACAATTATAATGGGAGACTTCAATACCCCACTGTCACAAACAGATAGATCAACTAGACAGAAAATTAACAAAGAAATATCAGAACTGAATCAACTCTGTGAACAAATGGACTTAGCAGATGTCTACAGAGCGTTCCACCCTACAACAGTGGAATACACATTCTTCTCAGCTGCACATGGGTCGTTTTCCAAAACAGACCACATACTAGCTCATAAAGGATACTTAAGCAAATGCAAGGGAATTGAAATTATCCCACACATACTATCAGATGATAGTGCAATGAAACTAGAATTCAATGGCAATAGAAACCAAAAAAACCACATAAACACATGGAAACTAAATAATATCCTTCTGAATAACAGTTGGGTTACAGAAGAAATTAAAGAAGAAATTAAGCAATTTATACAGTTAAATGATAATGACAATAAAACATACTGGAACTTATGGGATACGATGAAAGTAGTGCTACGGGGGAAGTTTATCGCGTTGAACTCCCACATCAAGAAGACAGAAAGAGCTCAAATAAACAACTTAATGTTGAACCTCAAACATCTAGAAAAAGAAGAACAAATCAAGCCCAAAGCTCATACAAGACAGGAAATTATTCAGATCAGAGCTGAAATTAAAGCAATCGAGACCAAGAAAACAATACAAAGAATCAACGAATCAAAGAGCTGGTTCTTTGAAAGACTAAACAAAATAGACAAACCCCTAGCCAATCTTATAAAAAAAAAAAGGAAAGAAAAGACCCAAATTCATGCAATAAAAAATGAAAGGAGTGAAGTCACAACTGACCTGTCAGAAATCCAAAAGATCAGCAACACCTACTTTAAGAACCTATACTCAAACAAGATGGAAAACATGGGAGAAATGGATAGATTCTTAGAAACATATGAATTACCAAAACTAAACTAAGAAGAGATAAAAATACTAAAATATCCAATATCAGCCATTGAAATTAAAGAATTAATTAAAAACCTACCAACAAAGAAAAGCCCAGGTCCTGACAGTTTCACAGCTGAATTCTACAAGAAATTCAGAGATGACCTAATGCCACTATTCCTTAAACTCTTTAATGAAATTGAAAAGGAAGCAGTACTTCCAAAATCATTCCTGGAAGCAAGCATTGCACTGATACTAAAACCGGAAAAGGATCCAACTGAAAAAGAGAACTATAGGCCAATCTCCCTAATGAACATAGATACAAAAATTCTCAACAAGATACTGGCCAACAGACTGCAATGAAATATCAAGAAGATTATACACTATGACCAAGTAGGACTCATCCCAGGGATGCAGAGATGGTTCAACATACACAAATCAATATATGTGACACATCATAAACAAAGTCAAGGACAAAAATCACATGATCATCTCAATAGATGCAGAAAAGCATTTGACAAAATTCAACACCCAGTCATGATAAAAACACTATAGAAATTAGGAAGAGATGATGTTTATCTAAATTTGATAAAAGCCATATATGACAAACTAACGGCCAACATCACACTAAATGGTCAGAAACTGGAAGCTTTCACACTAAAATCTGGAACAAGACAAGGTGGCCCACTATCACCACTTTTATTCAACATAGTTCTAGAAACATTAGCCAGAGCAATTAGACAAGAGAAAGAAATAAAAGGAATAAAGATAGGAAAGGAAGAATTTAAACTATCATTATTTGCAGATGACATGATACTCTACATAGAAGACCCAAAAAACTCCACCAAAAAACTACTGGATTTAATGACTAAATTCAGTTGTGTTGCCAGATACAAAGTCAACACCTAAAGTTAGTAGCATTCCTATATACAAACAATAAACCCACCAAGAAAGAAATAACAGAAGATATACCTTTCACAATTGCATACACACAAAAAAAACTTAGGACTCTATCTAACAAAGGAAATAAAAGATCTTTACATCAAAAACTACAGCACTTTAAAAAAGGAAATTGAAAGGGCTATCAGAAAATGGAAAGATATACCATGTTCCTGGGTAGGAAGAACCAACATAGTGAAAATGGACATACTTCCTAAATTACTATACAGATTTAATGCAATTCCAATCAAGATACCACTAACATACTTCAAAGAATTAGAAAGGACAATCATGAATTTCATCTGCAACCAAAAGAAACCCAGAATAGCAAAAACAATCCTAAGCAACAGTGGAAAGGCAGGAGGCATCACAGTGCCCGATCTAAAACTATACTATAAAGCTATGGTGATAAAAACAGCACGGTACTGGCAAAAACACAGACCTGAGGATTAATGGAATAGATTGGAGAATGCAGAAACAACTCCAAACACACTCAAAATACCTCATCTTCAACAAAGGAGCCAAACACCCTCCCTGGAAGAAAGATAGCCTCTTTAACAAATGGTGCTGGAAAAATTGGCTTGCCACATGCTGAAAACTAAAATTAGATACATGTCTTTCACCATGTACTAAACTAAAATTGATGTGGGTTAAAGATCTAAACATTAAAACAGAGACACTAAATTTACTGGAGAATAGAATAAGAAGAACACTCAAACACATAGGGGTAGGGAAAAAATTTATGAACAGAACCCAGTCTGCACGGGAAACAATACAAAAAAATCAGCACTTGGGACCACATGCTATTAAAAAGCTTTTGCACAGCAAAAGAAATCATCAATAGAGTAGGGCGAAAACCCACAGACTGGGAAAAAATTTTTGCTAACTATCCATCAGACAAAGGTCTAACATATACAAAGAACTCAAAAAAATCAAAGCTCTCAAATTTAAAAACCCAATCCAAAAATGGGCAACTGAAATGAGTAAACATTTCTCAGATGAAGAAATTAAAATGGCAAATAAATATATGCAAAAGTGCTCAACATCACTAGTCATTCAAGAGATGCAAATCAAAGCAACGTTAAGATTCCATCTCACTCCAGAAAGAACTGCATCTATGAAAAAATCAACCAATAACAAATGCTGGTGGGGCTGTGGGGAAAAAGGAACCCTTCTCTACTGTTGGTGGGAATGTAGACTGCTCCAGCCACTGTGGAAATCAATATGGAGATTCCTCAAAAAACTAGAACTAAAGGTTCCATTTGATGCATCTATTCCCCTACTGAGGATCTTGCCAGAAGAATTAAAATCATCATACCACGGGGATATATGCACAACCATGTTTACAGCCACACAATTTTTAGAAGCTAAATCTAGGAAACAACCTAAATGCCCAACAACCAATGAATGGCTAAAGACAATGTGGTTTTTCTACACAATGGAGTACTACACTGCCATGAAAAAGGATAAACTAGAGATATCTGTATGTAAATGGATGTTCCTTGAGAACATACTATTAAGTGAAATAAATTAAACATGCATGAGTACACATCGAATTGTTTCTCTGATGTGAGAAACCATAACTGTAAATAAGGACCAAGAGGTGTAATAGATATTATATAAAAGGAAGATAATACATAAAGGAGAGGAGAAGTAGAAAGAGAGAATGGGGAAAAGCAGGAAGGGAAAAAAGGAAAGAAAAGTGAAAGGGAAATCATGGAAAAATATGAATAAACCTGCCATAAATAGGGAAGGAGGGAACAGAAGGGAGGGGTGGGGAAGAGGGGGGAAACCAAGATACATCATATACGGGTACAAAATAAATGTGATGAATGTGATCATTATATGTACAATGTACCAATACATGTTCTTGGTTAAAAATAAATAAATAAATAAATACTGAATTCAGGGTCAAATTAGTCAGTCTGTTAGGGATGATGAATTATGTTCGAAGTGCTTAGTCCTTAAAACAAGAAATAAACATTTTAAGAATGAAGGTATTTAAAAAAATGAAGATATCATAAAGATAAAGCAAAGTATATTTGAAAAAGGCCCAAAAAATAACTACTAGAAAAAAAATTTTAATACGTTCAAATTAAAAACTCGATGGATGGGTTAGACAGTAACTAAAGAGAGATGCTAGTTCTGAGAAAAATACACAGAAGACAGTTCAAAGTGACCAAGATATGGATAATGTGAAAGAGGAATTAAGAATTGTAGAAAAATGTACCTTCTCTTATACTATCCACAAAATTCAACTCAAAATGGATTAAAGACCTAAACATAAACCTGAAACCAGAAGACTTCTAGAAGAAAACACGAGGTGGGGGAGAGGGGAGATACCTTGACACTGGTCTCGACCGTGATTTTTCAGGTTTCCCACCAAAAGTTCAGGCAACAAAAGCAAAAATAATCGAGTGGGATATCAAACTAAAAAGTTCCTGCGTAGCAAAGGAAACAACTGAATGAAAAGACAGCCTGCAGATTGGGAGAAAATGTTTGTGAACCATGTATCTAATAAGGGCTTAATATCCAAAATACACAAGGAGCTTACACTCCACAGGAAAAAAAAAAAATCTTATTAAAACATGGACAGAAGACCTAAACAGGGATTTCTCCAAAGAAGTTACACAGATGGCCAGAGGGTTTATTTTACAAAGGTGTTCTACATCTCTAATCATCAGGCAAATGCAAATCAAAAAATCAAAATCACAATAAGATACCACTTCACATCTGTCAGGGTGGTTAATTACAGGAACGAGGTGAGAGATAGTGCAAGTGTTGGCGAGTGTGAATAAAAGGGAATCTCTGCACAGAGTTGGTATGAACGTAAATTCGTGAAGCCACCACAGAAAACAGTATGAAGAGTCCCCCGAAATTAAAAATGGAACTACCGTATGATCCACCAATCCCTCTACTGGGTATATACCTGAAAGAAAAAAAAAACAGCAGCTCGTAGAGACATCTGCACTCTCATATTCACTGAAGCACCATTCACAATAGCCAAGACCTAGAAACAAGCTCACTGTCTTTCAGCAGATGAATGGATAAAGAAATTCTGCGATGTTATTCGACTTTGTAAAAGAAGATCCTGCCTTTTGTGACAGCATAGATGAACCTGGAGAATATTATACTAAGTGAAATAATCCAGACAAAAATAAAAATATTGCATGACCTCATTTACATGTGGAATCTTCAAAAAAAAAGCCAAACACATAGAAACAGAGAGTGAAAGGATGGCTACCAGGGACAGGAGAGGGAAAATAAGCAGACAGATGTGGATCAAAGGGCACAAAAAATTTGCAGTTATACGAGATGAAAACATCTAAATGTATTGCATAAGGACTACAGATAATATTGTGTTGAATACTGTGTGCTGGAAGTTTGGCAGGATAATATATTTAGGCGTTCTTAGCACAAAAATAGAGGTAATTGTATGAGAGGATAGATATGTTAATTTGCTTGACTTTAGTAACCATTTCATGATGTATAGTACATATCAAAATATTTTGTATACGAGGTTGGGGACTTAGCTCAGTGGTAGAGTGCATGTCCGAGGCTCTGAGTTCGAACCCCAGCACCCCCCAAGAATGTTGCATACCTTAAATATATTCAATTTCTTAAGTGCAAGAAGAAAAAGATTGTGGGAAAAAATAAAGAAGAGATAATATTGAAAAGACACACACTACCAAAAAAAAAAAAAGGCACACACTGTAAATTTGCCAGACTTCATGAAAGAAATTCTCAAATTTAGAAATCACGATAACTCCCAAACAAGACAGTTTTTTAAAATTCCATACATCCTTACTATGTTATAGAAACTGCCATGCAGCAAATACAAAGAAAATAATATATTAAAAGTAACCAGAGAAAAAAGAATAATTGCCAGTAGAAAATGGGTAGTTAGAAGACTCATCAGCAGCAGTTGACTGGAAAATAGTATCTTCAAAGTGCTCAGAGAAAAACAACCAAAAGTCAAATACTATATCTCTTTAAACTATCCAAAAAATATAAACATTTTTACACATTCCATTCTTTGTCCCATAGAATGCACTCTGATCTTCTCTGGGGCCAAACTCCAAGGCCACCAGTGAAAAAGCTACTTGTGAAGGACCCAGTCCAGCTTCATTTATACTTGAAGCCATCAGAGTCCTGCATAACCTTTCACTAGGGCACATCTCACTCTTTCATTCACTTTATAGCTCGTGATTGGACTGTCTTCCAGTGTCAAAAGTCTACCTTGGAATATGTATGTGAATGTGTATGCACAAATATACACACGCATGTGTACGTACACATAAACTGTATGGCCACTAATCACTGACTTCCTAATTTCTCATACCTAACACAGGGCCCACTCATTAAATATTTTGTAAATAAATGGAAGAAATTTTCTCTTACAGGGCAGCAGCTAGAGGTTAATAGAAGATTTTTGAAGTTAGTTTGTCTAAAGTATAACTCCTTATCTCTATAAGATCTCTTATCAGTGATGAGATTTTAGACAACTTACTTTTTTTCCATCTGTCAAATGGTGATAAAACCATATCCACTTCATAAGGTGGTGAAGAGTAAAGAAGAAAATCTTCCATTAAGACAGAAGATTTGGAAGGAGCAGAACAGTGTGGAGGCAAGACAGAAAGTAATTTTTTTGACATGACTGCTTTTGAAAAATCACATTTAGGTACTAAAAATCTAGTCCAATCAAATATCAAAACTTTGGTTCTCAAGTAATTTAAACCTTGTTTTCTTATGAAACAGTTATGTTCTTATTCAGAAATCTGACCAGGAAGGAAGGTTGTGGCTAATTTCATCATTGCTCCATCTTACCATCCTTGCTTATAGGTAGCCTCTGGCTACTGTAGCATTGAAAAGGAAACAGGAAAAAGAAGGTGCTATGAGTTCTGTGATTGGTGCAGATTACAAATACAGAATCTTCCTCATGTGGAGCATCACACAGGGTCATTTGAGACCACCTACAGGTAACTAATACTGCATCCTTCCCAGGGAAGGAAAATTCAACCCTGATTGATCCCTTAGACTCCCACCGTTAGGTCTGACATCTGCCTTCATCCCTTTAGGCTTAATCTTCTACAGTCCCTCACTTGAGCAAGAACTCTCTTGAGTGGTTTGCTTTTCAAGATAACACAGTTCATGTACCTTCCCTAAGCCCAAGGAAAGTTAGTCTAAGAAAAACTTATGTATCTTTATTCCAATACATTCTTTAAATGCAGCTCTTCCTAACTGTTCCACTTGCACTGGCAGGAATTGTACTTGGTCCCTTCCCTAAACTTCCTTTAAGTGCATCTTTACCTTCCAAACATGTTTTCTTAAAGTAGATTTTCACTATCAATTTCTAACTGAACAGCAGTCTGACCAGAACATTTAATGGTAGAGGAGAGGACAGAGAAGCAGTTTGAGTTTCAGTTGTATCTATAATAGTCAATATGTTTTACAATAAGAATTGAAACCAAAAAAGGCAAAACTTACCTTCTGTTAAAGTTAAGTGTTTAGTATCTGTAGTTCATTGTCTTGTTCTCTATACACTGGTGTATACGGTGAAGCTTTTATTTTCTGGTAGTTATTTATTCATTTTATGATTAAGCACGCCTTTTTAGCTCAAAATAGCATCCACTCCAGTCAACTCAACCACACACTCAGGATGAGGACACACATGGAAAATCTAGAATTAGGTAATATCTATATTCAAACGAGGGGACTCACAGGTTTAAGTCCAAAGATTTTGCCAAAACACTAAAGAAAACAAAAAACAGCTATGTGAATCATAACCATCAGATTTACGCACTTGTTCTACTTTTCCAATTACTATTTCTTTTTCTCTGTTTCATTGTAATAAATTTCCACAGTGATCTTACAATGACAGCTCTTAGTCTGGCTTATTTCAAAAGCCAAGAGTGAGGGGAAAAGCCTACACAGGCTTTTGTGTAGGAGAAAGAAATCTTTAGCAAGACTATAAGAAACAGAAGGAGGGCTCTATAGCTGTCTAGATTACTCCAGCTTCAGGAGCTCAGGATTTATTAACCATAGTGTTTGGTTCATGCTACACTCTCTTCATTGGTTCAAGCATCACCTGCTTGCTTGTTTCCTCCTTTTGTTTAAAGAGTATTATAAACACACATTAACTTATTGTCCAACACAGAAACTAGAAAGTTGGTGATAATTCGTATTTAACTTGTATGAAATGTCTTCTTAACCTCCCCTTGTTAATGCCTGCCTGAGATGACCTGCTTCCAGAATTTTGCTCTTACTTTTGTTAAGCTATGTTTGCTTCATGCATAGATATTTCAAGAAGAATGTTAAGTTTGAGATTATCTTAAATTTATGAAACAGTCACAAGCTCTAAGTAATCTGAAGTTGATTTGATTTTTAGGTCTCGATAATATACTACTTAGATTTACTGGCAATATTGATTATACTTTTCTTTTTATTCATACAAATTTTTATTTGTATGAATAGATCACATTGTATTTACTCCTTCTCTGTAATGTATATTTGCGTTGTTTACTTCTGTAACATTGAGGATGGATCCAAATTGACGTAAGTTATATTTCTCTGTGATGACCACAACGTATTCATTCCTTTTTTGTGACGTATACTTGGGTTGTTTACTTACTTCTGTAACCCAAAGGATGGATCCAAGATGACATAAATTTATGTGCATGTGCTCCAAATTACTAACTCCCACACACGAGTAAGTTTCTTGGTTTGTCTGAGTCTTATATTCTTCAATCATAAAAGGAATATAGAAATGATTTTCATAAAGTTATTGAAAGAAGTAAAGAAAATGCTTATTCGCATTTAAAATTAAAATTCATACCTATAAAGAAACAATAAGCTTCATCATATAATTAGTGCCATTAATTATAGTTTTGCTGGGTAAGTGGAAATGGGTGGGAATATGGGCAGGACAGAAGTAAAACAGAAAGAAGCAGCCATGGAGTGTTGTAAAATTTAAAAATGAAGGCAGGTATGAGAAATAAAACTTCAAGAATGGGAATAGAAAGGAGGGATGACAGAGGAAGGGTGAGAATAGAGAAGAGACTGGCTGTAGGAACATTAAAAAGATCATGTTAAACAGGGAGGGAGCCAGAGTGACAGATAGCTTGTGGCTAAAGACAAGAATTGATGACAGGAGAACAATATGAAGAAGGAAGGCTACTTCGTCAACCACACATTCACCTGGCAAGAAAAGACTGCTCTTTCTCTGGACTTGTGGCTCCTGTCCTTGGACAGACCGATAGGCTCTGGCCATGGTGCTGAAGGGCAGATCTGAGATGGATTTGAAGTCCGGGCTGATGCTGCTAGGTGCAATGTGTAAACTGTGAGGCTCTAGAGATCTACCGCCTAGGGGTCTGGTACAAAGCCTGCCCTCCCACAAGTGACCAAAGCGTGGCACCTCCAGCGCATTCCAATGACGATGCCGCTGATCCTGAGATGGCAGTCAATGCCCAGGCACCCCAAATGGCAGACATTGTGTGTAATTACCCCCCAAATAATCACACAGTTATTGCCTTATTACCTTAGTATGATATAATAAGCAAAGTTTAATGTTGTGGCCTAAAGCAGGGTTTTGGAACCAAGTAAAATTGAACATAGTTCTGGACTATGCCATGGATGAGCTCTGTTAATCTAGCAATTAATGTTTATCTCTGGGCTCTAATCTACTTACGTATAAAGAGCAAATAACACCCAATTTTTTATAATTATTGTTTCAAGGACTAGAATATTATATATGAAGTGTTGAACATAAGGCCTAACATTTAGTAAAAGACTTAAATAATAATTATTCTTAACCATAAGTGTAAAGAAGGACAAAAACGTATAACAGTATTGTGAAAAAGAAAGGTAATATTCAAAAGGGAAGAGAACTAGAAAGGAAGGAGAGGGAAAGGAAGGAAGGGAAAAAGAAAAAGAGAAAAAATGGAAAAACATAAATAAAGCTATTATAAATAAGGAGAGAAAGTGGGGGAAGGGAAAACCAAGATATATCATGTACAGGTACAAATTAACTATGATGAATGTGATCATTGTGCATATTTACAATGTATGAGTGCATGTTCTTGGTAAATTAAAAAATGATAATTCTTATTCTTGTTGCTGTTACTGGTTCTTATACAATAACTATAAATAGTATCTGACCAAAGTGAAATCAGGTTTTTTAGATGTGACTAGGATGCACCATTTATAGTTCAGTTTCCACGTTCTACTCTGTTCTTCGGAAAGCAAGAAGTTGTGGTGAGTTGACCACTATCCCCTGTCCCTAAGCTGATGCCCAGCACAAAACAATCACTCGAGAAAGAATGTCTGAATAAATGGACAGTGAGTGACAATCCTTCTTTCGCTGACCATAATTATCTGACAAAATGAAATGCTCTATCTTGCCAACCATTCTCCCACACACTGTGTTTACCAAGGGTAAATATTTTTAAGTTTACTGGTATTTTTTCCTCTTTATTTTTGTTGTTTTCATAACCATTCTCTTCTCCCAACTCTGTACTTGTCCAAACACTGATAATTCCTAAAAAATAAAGACCAATGTATTGCTAATGCTTTTGACAATATCAAAATGTACTCCACACACTTACATTCTGCTTTACTCCTAGCAGTAAAATGAGAGAGAACACAGTATTCAGGCCACTAAGTCATGGGAATTAGGAAGTCAGACCCGTACTGTCTCTCTGACAGAAAGAACTGTATTGAGCCCTGGAGGCCTCTGTTTAGAAACCCAACTAATAAAATTCCAGAAAAGGCGTTTATATATTTTATTCACCATGCAACTGAAACAAAAAATAATATAAAAATCTAATTCAAATGTTGTTAGGGAACTTGAAAAACCATTAAAAAGGTTTACACCAAAGTTTAAAAAAATGATTATCCAACATCCTTCATAATATGCCAGTTGAACACCAAAAACCTACCTATAATCTCAGCACGCTGGGAAACTAAAAGCAGGAAGATCTTAAATTGAAGCCCAGCTTGGGCAACTTAGAGACATAACAAAACCCTGTCTCAAAATAAAAAAAAAAAAAAAAAGGAAAAAAAACCTGGGGATATGGAGCTAAATAGGTTTATTAGTAAAATTATGAAAGGCCTAGCTTCAATCCCTATACCACAAAAAAGCCTTACAATTGAAGTATATTTTTTACCAATAGCCTAGTGTTGACTTTTTAAGATATCGCAAGTTTGGTACAGCATTAGAAAAATTAAGGTGGCAAATGCTACTTTCACTTTCTGAATGTACCAGCTTTTTAGTAAAGAAAAAGATGTTTTCTAGTTTGTACATTCCAATTAAAAGGAAAGCAACTTTTAAAACTTTTATTTCTTGTGAGTTCATCTTCGAGATCATCGTTTCCAACATTTTATTCCACTCAAAAGTTAGCCAGCAAATTCCATGTTGAAATTAAATAAAATGCATTAAGATACTATTACTGTTTCCAGAAATAACTGAATTGGAAACAATTTAATGAAGGTTTATGTAGTAATGGAACACAGTACTCACCTTCTTTTAAAAATTGTCTATTAAAATCAGCTTTACGTACTGACAAGTAGAAACATTTAGGCTAAACATCGGGTTTCATTACCTGAAACTAGTAAACAAAGGCTTGAAATTAAAACTATTTTGAAATACATATAAATTTAAATTTTTATGTACTTTAGCTGCATTCATAGTGTGGGCAAAGGTAAAATACAGGAAGTGGTTAAGTTCAGAACTGAATTTGAATTTAAAATCCCCATTATTTATGCCAGTCCTATTGATTTAGTTTCACTTAACATATATGTCCCCAAAATTAGTGTTCTTATTTTAAAACATGTCTGCAAAATTTTGCTTGAATTTAATTTGTATCTTTACTACAATTTTAAAGGTAAATTAGTATATTAGTAAAATTATTAAGGCTTACAATTTTCTGTTTGTACATATTCTAGTAACTTTAAAATAAAACATGTAATCCAACGGTTTTCTGGAATTCACTTTTTCCTCTGTAATGAAAATATTCCCTTCTTGGTTTCTGACATTCCCAATGTTTTTGGTTTTCTTCCTGCCAATGGCCATTTCTCAGTGTCCTTTGTCTCTCAGACTTCTATATGTTGTACTGCACACCCATCTCAGGACTCAGACCATAGCTCTCTTCCCTTTTATGTGCTCTCTTCGTAGATTTTCATCCAAGCCCATGATTTCAAATATCATCCTCATTTTGTTGTCTCTGACATTTCTGTCTTCAGAAAGAACTCTCCATGAGCTTTGAGACTTACATATCCAACTGCCTTGAACCATCTCCACTTGAGTATTTAATACTACCACAAGATTAACAAGGCCAAGATGGAACTGTTAATTTAGTCCCTCAACCAAATTCACACATCCTCCATCAAATCTTCTCCTTCAAATAAATAGCATCTTAATTCCACCCTTTAGCATAGCTCATCCTTGATTCTTTTTCTGTTATACATTACTCCTGGGCCATCAATACATCTAATAGCTTTAGCTTTCATATACTATGAACATGACCACCTTCTCCTGATGTTGCAACCACTGTGTAGACTATTTCTTCCAATTTCAGTTAACAATGACCTATATTATCCACTCTGGATAACATAAATATGCAGAAGGAATAATTGCATCACTGTGAGTATTGCAACTGTTTATTATGGGTTGAGAGTTGACTATGAGTTGACAGGTTATTCAATTGAAAAGTGTAGCTTACCTGCTTCCTACTCAATAGAAATATTATTACCATTCAATCAAGTAATCTTACTTCTGATTATATTTAAAAAAATTAAAACAGTATGCTGAAAATATTTCTGAATCTGTATTATGTTCATTGAAGCATTATTCATACTAGCCAATAGATCCAACCTAAGTGTTCATCAGCGGATGAAAAGATAACAAATATATGATAGATACGGATATAGATAGATTATATTTAAATATTATATGAAGAGACAGAGAAAGAAGAATGTTAGTCAACTACAGAAAAGAAATCCTATCATTTACAACAACACAGATGAACCTTAGAAGACATTATGCTAAGTGAAATTAGCCAGACAGAGAAACATGAATACTTACAATCTCATTCATCTGTTAAATCTTTAAAAATTGAATTCATAGAAGCAGAATCACAGTGCTGGGTGTTACAGGAACTGAGGAGATGTTGGTCAAATATACGAATTTTCAATTATAAGATGAATAACTTCTGGGGATTTGGGTGAATATACTTAATAATGCTGTATTTTAATTGATATTTACTAGGATAGTAGATATTAAGTATCCTCGTTATACACACGTACATAATGTGCATGTACACACACAGATTTGCAAAATGATAACTGTGTATGGTAATGGATGTATTAATTTCACTGTAGTAATCATTTCATATTGTATACATATATAAACATCAAATCATCTTACTGTACAGTTTTAATATTTAAAATTCATATCTGTCGACTATACTCCAAAAAATCTGGAGGGAAATGGAAAGTGAGGTGCTTGAACCATAAAACATAATCTGAAGTCCAGGTTACTGAAAATAAGCAGGATGTTTCAGGCGAGGCTTTTGGGGGACACAAGAGGAAAAGATCTAAAGCTGCTGGCTTTGCCTAGTGGTGGAAGTGAGGAATGGCCACCAAATGTCTGAGCTGCAGATTTGGTAATAATCTGATAAAGGAAGAGTGACCGCAGGTTGGGTCCAAAGATTATGACAATACCTTTTGTTAAAGGATAGAGTCAGAAGGTTGCAGATAATAGTTTGTATCCAAAATTGGGAGGGTTGGGACAGAAGGTACGCTGGGTCACTCTCCTTTGGAGAAATGGAGGCAATAAGGGAGAGACCTGAACGAATTCATGTAGGCTCAGGGGGAAAACTGGATCCAGGTAGCTACACTTTCGTTCTCGGTGTTACTTGGGATAGCTTGACAGAGCCAGCAACACAAAATTATTGTCAGTCTTGGATACCTACACCAAGATAAGCAGATGTTGCACTTTGAACATGGAGGTTTGGAGAAGGATATAGGGCCCCTTGGGGAGAAAGACCTCTTGCAATTCCTCCAGATCCCTGGAGACAACTCTGCATGCAGCTAATGAACACTTGTTTTCTTACTCTTTTGCCCACCACACACCAGAGACTTAGTGGCACTCTCTCAGACTCTACCCCGGAGGGGAAGCAGAGGGTGTAAATACCCACAGCGAGTGAATGATGGTAAGGCCCAGGGAAGGGAGCATTCACATTCAAGAAGAATCAGGTTTTCTAACAATTTCTGCATGTTGTTTCTTGGTGCCGCTTTGTTTTCTTTTCCATTGATCACTGCAGGGCACGGATGTGAAGAAAGTGGAATGCATACTTGAGAAAAGGCATCTGCCCTTGGCCAGTAAGAAAACAACTTTGAGAACACCTAGTGAGCAGGTAGAAATATCATATCTCAGAGAGATTTTTAGTCATCGCTGGACACTAAAAAAGAGAGTTATAGTAATTTATGTCCACCCTAAATATATTCCCTACATCTATACTCTAAAGTTGACTCTTCCTTCAACACAGACTAGTTCTGATTTTCAACCGATGTGCAGGAAAGTCTGGAAGAGAATTTTCTCATATGAGTTCACCCCTTCTCCTCACTTTTTCTTCCCTCGTTTTCCTTCCCTCTGGCTGTTTACATTCATTCCAATGCTCTTTAGGTAACTTGCTGCACCCACTAAAAATGATGTGGAAAGAGAAATCTCAGTTTATAAGAAAGTTATTCACTTGAGCCAGGACATAGCTCAATGGTAGGGCATATGCAAGGGGCTGCATTTGATCCCCAATACCACAAAAAGTAATAATAATAATAATCAAAGAATGGTTATTTATCAACCCTATGCTAGATGAGATAGCTATCTCATTAACAAGATATGAGCTAGCCCTGAAAATCCTTCATGAGAATATGACCTCAACCTGATTTGAAGTCTGTGCTGACTGTGACTATTAGCAACAAAGTAAAAAGGACAAAAAGGAATCAGTCTCTTCTTCTCTCCTGTCTCCTCGCTCCTCTTCCCTTCTCTCCCTCTCCCCCCCCCCCGCTTGCTCTCTTTTCCTTGTATATCTTTTCTATAGATATTAGTGTGGATTGAATGCTTCTGTTCACTCGAATTCATGTTAAAACTCTAGTCCCTGATATGATGGTATTTGGGGGCTGAGCCTTTGGATGGTTATTGGGTTGTGAAGAGTGAGCCCTTGGGATGGTATTAGTGCCTGTATAATAAGAAGAGTTTGCTTCCTCTCTCTGCTCCTGCCATGTGAAGATACTATGAGAAGATGGTCATCTAAAAACCAGGAAACAAGTCCTCACCTGACACCAGATCTGCTGGCACCTTTATCTTGGACTTCCCATCCTCCAGAACTGTGAGAAATAAATGTTTATTGTCTAAACCACCCTGCTATTGTTGTAGCAGCCCAAACAGACTAAAATAGGTCTCAAATATTTAAAGAGCAATGACTCTGCTCTATCTGTCCATACTCAGGAGGAAAAATAAGCATCAGAGTAAATGTTCCATTAAGTACTGTTCTGTGTGAGAACAAGATGGGACGATGCGTGTTGCAGATGATGAAGGACCACTGGCTGACATAGTTTTTATCTGTAGGTGCACACAAGCCTGTGGAATGGCCAACCTGTCGAGACTCTCCGAATTCACCCTCCTGGGACTCTCCTCTAGGCCTGAGGACCAGAAGCCACTCTTTGCCCTCTTTCTTATCATATACCTGATCACTGTGATGGGAAATCTGATCATCATCTTGGCTATCCACTCTGATCCTCAACTCCAAAATCCTATGTATTTCTTCCTAAGCATTTTGTCCTTTGCAGATATTTGCTACACAACAGTCATAGTCCCCAAGATGCTGGTGAACTTCTTGTCAGAGAAGAAGACCATTTCCTATGCTGAATGTCTGACGCAGATGTATTTCTTTCTTGCCTTTGGAAACATAGACAGTTACCTCCTGGCAGCCATGGCCATTGATCGCTATGTAGCCATTTGTAACCCTTTCCATTATGTCACTGTTATGAACCGCAGGTGTTGTATGTCACTGATGGCCTTCTGCATTACTTTCTCTTATCTCCACTCCCTCCTGCACGTCCTCCTGGTAAATCGGCTCACTTTTTGTGCATCAAATGTTATCCATCACTTCTTCTGTGATGTCAACCCGGTTCTAAAACTGTCTTGCTCTTCTACCTTTGTCAATGAAGTGGTGGCCATGACAGAAGGCCTAGCCTCTGTGATGGCTCCATTTGTCTGTATTCTCATCTCCTATCTGAGAATCCTCATTGCTATTCTCAAGATTCCCTCAGCTGCTGGAAAACGCAAAGCCTTCTCCACTTGCAGCTCCCATCTCACCGTGGTGACTCTATTTTATGGGAGTATTAGCTATGTCTATATTCAGCCTTTGTCCAGCTATACAGTCAAAGACCGAATAGCAACAATCAACTACACAGTATTGACATCAATGTTGAACCCATTTGTCTATAGTTTAAGAAACAAAGACATGAAGCGGGGCTTAGAGAAGCTGATAAACAAGATTAAGTATCAGA
>PVJO010017492.1:0-39079 GCA_004026905.1 Hystrix cristata | reverse complement strand
GCAAATCCAAGGATTTAAAACTGCTCCAGAAATATATTGTTATTGTGAGTTCATTTTCTTTCCTTCAATACTGACCATAGTTTCATTAAAAATAAACTGGCGGGAGTCATAATAAATTTCTGGTTGTTAGGTGTGGCTTCCTATGAGAATGCCCACATCCGACTCAGATGGGCTTCTTCTGAACTCTGGCATTTCGTGGTCTCAGGCTCAAAATGGAAAAAATTAGTCATACTTATTTAGTTACTGAAGTTTTCTTTTCCAGCAGAAAGTTGAAAGTTAAACATCTAAAATCCCGTATGCTTGTGTTTTTAGGACAGTTTGCTCCTTTCAGTGCTGACAAAAAGCAACCAGTAAAGGGGCCAGGGATTTACCTCAGTGGCAGAGCACTTGTCTAGCAAGCACAAGGCCCTGAGTTTGATCCCCACCAACCGCCCCCCCCCCCAAAAGCAAACAGTAGTGGCTTGGGGAGGTGGCAGCTCCACCTGATTAATTTCCAGCATCATATGACATGTTGTTTCTAAGCTGGTCAGAAGAACAGGGTGTGGTGACCCTGAACTTGGTTTTTGGCATCTTAAACTGTTCCCACCTATCTTCACCCAGGGAATATCATGGTCTTTGGTGCCCCGCCAAGTACTTCGGGTTCTGCCATCCTCACTCGCTTAGTGGTAAAGACAGTAGTCATTGTTCCTGGCAACCCGGTAGCCTAATGGGAGGCCCAAGGTACAAAGTGACCAAGAATGACTCAAGGCTGTTGAAGGTTAGAAACTCAGTGTTGGCGCCTGCTTTTAGTATTATGATCACTATCATCGTCATCATCTTTATCATCCTTGTGGCTCAGGGCCTGCTTCAGATGTTTAAATCTGACCATTTGAAGACAAGGTGAAGTAACTGGAGTAAGAGGCTGTGGCCAATTCAGAAAACAACATTTCAGGACAGCCCTGTGCTCTATGCTTTCAGCTGCACTCCCTGTTCTCCTGCAAGTATTCACTGGCCATCAACTCAAATTGTTGTTTGCCCTTATCTCAAGAAGCAGTCAGTAACTGTGTGGGACTTACAGGCTGTACACCTATTACCCAAGAAGTAAATAAAATCAGTTTCTCTTAGGAAACCATCTAGTGACATTTAGCCCAATTGTTACATTAAAAAAAAAATAGGCAAATTCAGTGTGTTGGCACATGCCTGTAATCCCAGCACTCAGGAGGCTGAGGCAGGAGGATCGCTGCAAGTTTGAGGCCATCCTGGGCTACATAGTGAGTTCAAAGTCAGCCTGGAATGCATAGGGAGACCCTTCTCAAATAAATAAATAAAATAAAAATGAAACACTGTATGGTATTCACTTAAATCTGTCAGTCCTAACTGGGGATACAGGAGCAAGTGCCTATCACAGAATGATAAGAGAACATTTTGAGAGGTCCCACATTTAATTACTGAGGGCCTGGGATGGATGGGAGGAGAGATGAGGGGTGTAATTGTCTCTCCTCCTAGGCTGTCTTCCCTTACCAAAGCTTTCCGTGCTTCAGGTAAGCCTGCCCCTTTACTCTGTCGCAGATATAGGTTCTATATAAATTTGTGTCTTCCCCAAGAGTTCATTTTAAAGTAGTCTGGAGTTTTACATCCAGCAGATGGTTTCCCAGCTGCTGTGTAGCCTTGATTTGGGGGCTGCAGCAACTTGCCCCACAGTGCTTCTTTTTTCTGGCTAGCACCTGCCATGGCCCAACCGACCCTTTTATTTCAGAGGTCACTTGGTGACTAGAGGTTTGGTTTAACAAGACAGTGGGTGCTGAGGAGTAAGAGTAGATGAAGGAGTTGGGCGTGGTGCTGCACACCTGTAATCCCAACACTCAGGAGGCTGAGGCAGGAAGATCACCTCGTTTGAGGCCTGCCTTAGCTACACAGTAAGTTCAAGGCCAGCCTGAACAACATAGTAAGACCCTATCTCAAAGGAAAAAAAAAAAAAAAAAGGAAGAAGAGTAGAGGAAGGAATGCTTAATTTAGAGTAGGCTTGTCAGAGAATGGGCTTGAACCGACCTGGAGAGCCTGGCAGAATTTTGGAAAATGGTGAAGAAGTAGATCTGAACCTGTGAACCCAACAGGAAAAGCCTGCCCAGTAGAGAGGTGATGGGATATTGACTTCTTGTTTTCTTTATCAGTAAAATAAGCATTTAGCACCTCCTCTTTTCCTGGTACCAACTTTAGCCTAGGAGCCTATGGAAAAAAGTGGAGGACACAGGCCTGAATGATGGGGTTTGTTGCAGCCCTTTGAGCAGATTAAGCAAATGCACATTACATGAGGAGTGGTCGAGTGCTAAATAGCGTGAGAGCGAAAGCAGTGAGTTCAGGAAAGGCAAAGGTCAGAGTGGCTGGACACTCCTCCAAGAGCTAAGACACCAAGTGGAAAAGATTTCCACGAGAAATCAGAGAGAAAGACCAGAGCTTGAAGGAAGAGGGGGAACGAGATGAGACCCTGAGGTGGGTTGGAATAGGCACACCAGGGCCTTGGACGCTGAAGTCACCGCTTGATGGAACAATTGTTAGCAAGGACACACAGTAAAGGTGAGAATTTAGGGAGACTGCCGAGTGGCAGAGCACAGGAGTCCAGGCGTGAGAGAAGAGGGAAAGCCACCAAGAGGGTTAGCATGAAGCCCGGGTGCAGGGGCCTCAGCTAGGCTGGTGGTCGTGGGCAAGGCAAGGGAGAAGTGACCTTGAAAGACTGTGGTCATCAGTGGCATGACTGGAAATGAAGCAAAAAGGAGAATCAAACTGTCTTAGTGAGTGTGAGTTGCTATAACAAAGTACCTTGGACCAGGTAATTTACAAGCAGTGGAAACTGATTGCTCCCAGATCTGGAAGCTGAGAGGTCCAAGACTGAGGCGCCAGCAGATTTCATGTCTGGTGGAGGCTTCCTGCTTTGAAGATGGTCCCTTTTTGCTGTCTTCTCACGTGGTGGAATGAGTCAAGGAACCAGCTTGGGCGTCTTTTGTGAAGGCACTGAGCTCTTTCATGAGGCTTCACCTTCATGACCTAAGTACCTCCTGAAGGGCCCTCCTCCTAATACTATCACCTTGGGGTAGAAGTTTCAACTTGAATTTAGGGGGAACAGAAACATCCAGTCTACAGCACAAACCTTCCCAATGGTGCTTTTCAACTTACTCATTCAATCCCCAAGTATTAATTGAAAGCCAGCAGATTTGCAGGGCAGTAAAGAAAGCAGATTATGAAGCACAGGCTAATAATTATAACTATACCCATGCAGTAAGTGTTGCGTAGGAAAAACATCACAATAGAAACATGATAATATGGCAGGATCGTATTCTAAGAAGGTGGTCAGAGGAAACCTTGCTGAAGAGATGACAGTTAAGCCCAAAACCTAAAGGTGAGGGAAACCAGCTCTGAGCTGAACAAGGTGAAATTGACTTCTATAAAAGGAGGAGTAGGAAGAAGGGTCTAACGCAGGAATGAGCCTTCTTTCTTTCAGGGGTTGAGAGAGGAACATTCAAGGCTGGAGAAATAGGTAGTTGCAATGAACTGAATGTGTGTATGCCCCTAAAATTTGTTATGTTGAAACCCTAACCCCAAGATGGTGGTGTTAAGAGGGGCAGTCTCTGGGATGTGAATATGTCATGAGCACAGAATCCTCTGGAATGGGATCGATGCCCTTTAGAGATTCCAGAGGCCTCCCTGCCCCTTCCACCATGTAAAGACACAGCTGCAAGACAGCCATCTATGAATTAGGAAGCAGCCTGCACCAGACACCAAATCTGCCAGCCTGTGGATCTTGGTCTTCCTAAATTCCACAACTGTGAAAATAGGTTTCTCTTGTTCATAACCCATCCAGTCTATGATATTGTGTAATTGTAGCCTGAACAGACTAAGACACAGAAAAGCACAAAATAAATCAAAGCACAAAATAAATCAATGCTGAGAGTACTAAGAACAAAGACCAAGAACTAAGATCAGGCATGTCCTCGACATGGTTCTGCTTGTCATCGGCTATGGATTCCTAATGACAGCATGACTTAGCTCACTTAAACCATGGTTGATGCAACTGCTATCTCTGTTTATTCCATTTTCCCTGCATAAGAAAAATCTGAAAAGAAAGCCTCTGTTAGTCAGAACACATAATCATCTTCTGATTTTGAGGGAAAATATGAGCAACTACCAAGAAATTATTTCAATCTGCTATTTGTTTAAATGAGGAAGAGGAGGGGGGAACAGAAGTGTGAATTTATCTTTGGAAAAACACGTCCTTGGGAAAAAGCTGGCTTCCCTGAGGGGACAATGATCAAGTCCTCCTACCCTGGGAGGTTGGCCTAGGTTAGCAGTGGAGGAGGTAGGGGGTAGGGGAAAGAAACTGCTAGAAGCTGAACTTGTAAACAGAGGGGCAGAAACAGACAGTAGCATTCGGGTCATAAAAGGGCAGCTGAAGGAACTGGCCCAGGTTCACTGGGCTGGTGTCACATAGGGATCAGAATTGATACTTTCCATTTCATGAATGAAGTGGCGAACAATTAAGGATGGCTGAGGGTATCATCTTAGGGACCTGATCACTATTCTAGTTCTTCCCTAGTCTTCAAAGAAGACCCTCATTAATTGGTGTTGAAGAGTGTGATTTCTCTAGTTATCCGCCACAGTTCGAATACCTCAGAAGTCCAGATGTGTGGTATGTTTTTTCCGGGAATCTTTGAAACTGAGTCAGAGCTATTAAGGTTTTCCAGAAGTTTAAAAATTAACACAATTTAAATCAAATACTGTATAGCTTCCCCCCCCCCAACAATAGCAGCTGGATATCAATACTCAAAGGGTATGTATTTAATAAGGTACTACAGGCCATCAAAAAAGGAAGGGAAATTTGACTCCTACTCATCAGGTTGCATTCTGATTTTGTTTTCTGTTTTTTTGTTTTGTTTTTTGACACAGGGTGTCACTAAGTAGTTCAGGCTGGCCTTGAACTCATTATGTAGCCCAGGCTGGCTTCTGACTAGCAGCCATCTTCCTGCCTCAGCCTTCAGAGTCCTGGGATTACAGGTGTGCACCATGACACCCAACAACCAGGTCAAATTCTAATCAGATTATAATGATGGTATTGTACCAGTTCATATGCATTTTTCATTGTATACTGTATTTCTGAAACAGAAGATCCTTGTTACTCTCTAAAGTAAATTCTTGTTCTTTACAAGTTCTTTATACTAAGAAGGAAAAAAATCCCAAAACATCAGGCTCAAGACCCCTCCAGAGGAGACAAATGTGTTATATTAAAAAAATAGAAATAAAAATACTGTGGGTTTTCGTATAGCTTTTTAGCTCTAGAGGAGGACTTCTCAGTTTTGACTCTGTGGACATTTGGGGCAGGATAATTCTTGCTGGTGGGAGCCTGACCATCTTATGCAGGGAAGAGTGTTTATCTGCATCTCTGGCCTCCATCCACTAGAGGTCATTAGCACCTTTGGCCAGTTTTGTCATGCAAAACGGCCATTGCCAAATGTCCCTTCAGTCCTGAATCACTCCCTGGGTTGAGAACCACTGGTCTGTACACTTAGGAGAGCTGCATGTCTATACTGCTGGGGCACTTTTGCAAATGCCACACCAAAACAAAACAAAACAACAAAAACAAAAATAAAACCCAAGACTAAGATCTTGACTTCAAGATTGGGCAACTACCAAAGGAAATGGATTCTTTCCTCCATCAGAGTAAGCCCAAGGCAGTTTTCTGTTTCTCTGGAAATAGGAGGATGACCCAGACATATACAGGGAGTTTGGCTGGGTGATAAAACAGCTCTGTTAGTCATTATCAGACACGTTTTTAGTGGTGGGGCAAGATGCAGAGGGTTGTTGGTAATGACTTCTATTGATTCACATTTCTTCCAGTTTTCCTGTTGGTCTTCATTCTACCTGTCCGTGGTGCTTCTAAATGGCAGAGAACTAGACCACCCGAACCGGTAGATGTGGGTTCTGTTTATTGCACCTGGATGTCTCAACAAGTCTGTCTATCAGGAAGTCTGCTGACATTTATCAAGGGCTTGCCCAGAAGACCTGGTGCTTGACTCTGTGGAAGAAAATAACCAGCAGTCATCAGTGTTTGTGTGGGATACACTGTATGTGTTTACTGTAATAAGCACATCCACATTCGTGTGACAGATTGCGAACTCAGGGGCCTTAGCAACGCTGATATTCTACCAGACCTTACAGGGAGGCTGCCTAATTCTCAGAGTCTGAATTCATAGAGGTGAACTTGGCATGCACACTTACATGGCGTAAGCATCTTACAGGAGGCAGACTACACAAGTCTATTTCTGCTAACCAATCAATTAAGAACTGACAGTACTTGATTCAACATTGGCTTTCAAAAAATTCTACCCCATTTCTTTTGTTGAAAATAGAGACTGTCACTGAAAATTAAATTTACCTTATATTTAAAACCAGTTTGGGGGCTCAGTGCTTAGGAAATCAGCAAGGAAACAAAGAAATGCTTGTGAAATCCCTACTTCCATGTGGCACTACTCTTGCATTTTGCTGTTGTGACAGGACAAATGGCACTAGGTTTAGGGGACATTAGTGGACAGACTGAGATGTGTTAGTTTTACAAGATGACAGTATGATCCCCCACAAGATGCTCTCTGATCTACCTTTATCCTATGCTTTAGGCAGTTGACTGAGGCCCTAGGTACTGTAGCTCATTCCTAGGACCTTTAGTTCCCACTGGCCTCTGTGGGTTCTCCCCAAGTTGATTGCCTCATATGTGATGCTAGATAGTGGATAGTCTTGCAAATTACCCCACTCTGCTCTCTCCTAGTACATCCGCTCTGGGAAAGCACAGACCTTGTTCCGGCAGGTGATCGACAGTCACCTATTAACATCCGGTGGAGGGACAGCGTTTATGATCCTGGCTTAAAACCACTCACCATCTCTTATGACCCGACCACTTGCCTGCACATCTGGAATAACGGATACTCTTTCCTCGTGGAATTTGAAGATTCTACAGATAGATCAGGTGAGGGCAATGTCTGTATAGTGGTCCTCCCTGCAGTGAAAAGAATAGTGTCACATCAATATAAGACACATCAAACTCCCTCCATAGTAGTAATGACCTCTGTGAGTAGTGGCATAGAACTCACTGATCTTACCTTTTGAATATATGAAAAAGTCTCTTCTAGTTTTTATGCTCATTTTCTTCCACTAGTAAAACTAATATTTTGATTACTAAGTGCATATAACTCTATAGACTCTCTAATTGGTGTTGAAGAGAGGATGTGAAATTTGAAACTCTGCTAGATGTTTATTGTATGTGTATATTGACTATACAGTAATTTTTCTCTGCTTGGTGAGGAAATATATGAACTATAATATGAAATAGTAATGCTAGTAATCATATATAATTTATCAGATTCCAGTAAATTTGAAATGGGCAAAAAGAATATTCATGCATGCATTAGGTCATATTATAATCTTAATAATGATTTGAGACAAGTCATATATTAGAGAAATGACAGCTTACATTCTGTTAGTTTTATTAAACACTATTACTAAGTTTAAAAGAAAAAAGTTGAAAGACTTTTTTTCATTCAAATATTATATAACTTTTGAAACTTCACTTTTTGTTCCAGCCTATCTGGGTATAAACTAATATGAATTTCAAAATTTACCTGAGAAGTTTATAAATATGGAAGATGAAATGTGACTAATTCTGTGTAGATTCTCTCTTCTTTTTCCTTCTCTTTTGTCTGTGCCAAGGATCAAACCCAGGGCCTTGTGCATGCTAGGCAAGCACTCTACCACTGAACTACATCCGCAGCATCACCTCCCCCTTTTAACTGAATCTGATGGCATCCAATAGTTACAATTAGTCTGCAATTATGATTGCAGTCTGCAAATATGATCCAAAGTAGTGGTTTTCAATTAGGAGCAATTTAGCCACCCTTCTCCCTGTGCCCCTCCCCTTCCCCCTTGGACTGGGGACACTTGGCAACACCTGGAGACATTTTGGATGTCACTACTAGTGGCAAGGAGGAGTACACCTGTCATCCAGTGGACCAAGACCAGGGATGCTGCTAAAGATCCTACAATGCACAAAACAACATTAATGAAGAATTATCCAGCCTCAAATATTGATAGAGCTAAGGTTGAGGACTCCTAATCACAAGGAAATTTGTTTTTTTTCCATAAATATGAGGAAATGAGTCATGAGTCCTTGAACATGATAATGAATGAAGTAAAAATATAATTTAAAAGCATAAGAAAATGTTTACTCCTCTCCTGTATTTATCTTCCTCTAGGATTTTCAACTGTGCCTTTTTTCCCTGCATTTTCCTACTGATGTTCTGATACTTAGACATGACTCTCTGGCCTGGCCGCAAACAGACTGCTCCTCCAATGGGTTTAACCTTTCTCTCTCTCTCTCTCATTGTCTTCCTTTGGACATACTTCTTTGCTGTGATTTGGGACATCATGAGTGTGCCCTTAGGTGTCTTCTCATCCTGCATTTTTTGCTTTTCCTTCATGGCGTGTCACAGTCCCCAAATCCTGAGCATCTTACTTACATATCTAAAACTAAGAAGGAATTGCTTCTTTTGCTTCCATATTTATGGCCATCTTTCTTAATTAGAGTATGCCCTCCTCTCAGCTGAAGGCCCATCGTATTACCTGTGTACAAGAATTCCAGAAATCTTCAAAACAACCAACTAAATTCCTGTGTTGCAGATGACCAGTTATGGTTTATATCTAGTTGTCCTCCTAAAACCTCATGAGCTCATAGGTGCGGCTTTGGGGAGGTGATTGGACACTTGGGGGTGTGATACTCATCAGTGGATTAGTTCACTGATGAGTTTATAGCTAAATGTGATGTTGGGAGGTGAAGCCTTGTTGGAGGAGGTGGGTCACTGGGGGCGTAGCCTGGAAGGGTCTATCTCCCTCCCTCTTCCCTTGATCTCTCTCTGCTTCCTGCCCGTCATGCTGCAAAGGTTATTTTTCCTCTGCCATGCCCCACTGCCATACTACCCTGCCTTGGAACCAGCCAGCTATGGACTGAAAACTATAAACTGTGAACCAAAGTAAACCTCTCCTCCTTTAACTTGTGAGTGTCAGGTATTGTGTCCTAGCAATGAGAAAGTAACTAAGACAAGCATCTTGCAATCTGGTGAGCTCTACTTGTCTCCAAGGGGGCACTACCATTATCCCTGCCGAGGCTAAACTAATGGGGAGACCCAGCTATGGAGCCCCAACTCTTATACATTCACTCTGGATGTATAGCAGTCTTCCCAAATCTCAAATGTATGCTAGTAACCAACCTTTCTCTCTCTCTTCCTTCCTTCCTTCCTTCCGTCTGTCTGTCTTTCTGTCTTTCTTTCTTAAGACTTTAGGGTGCTGGTCAGTTTTTAAAGCCCTCGAGAGTCAGGGACAGGTGTGTTGCCAATATATCATTGCTGCATTGAGTTGAAAATCTCAGGAAGTTATTTAATGGGTTTCTTAACCAAGTGAGTTAAGCCCCACAGCTCCTGGGCCAAATAGCTATTTTAAAAAGATTTTAGGTTCTTTTTCTTTTGAAGAATAGATTTAAAAATTCTTATCTACCCATTTGCATGAGTAATCTTAGATGGAAAACAAATGACCCAAGTTTTCATCATAATAGTTCTTTAAACACCCAGAAACCTAACTGACTAAATCATCCCTTGATCCTACCTTTTCTAGGTGAGTCAATCTCACAGACTTTTATTACAAAATATGCAAGAAAAATTATGCAGATGTTGATTAATTTTTCACTTGTTTGGTCAAGGAGAACTAAAAGTGGTAGCCCTTTTTAAATTTGCTTTAATATTTTTTTCTTCTAGGATACCATCAATCTTTTATAAGTACCTAACTTTCTCTCTGTCTCTCTCTCTTTTTTTCCTTTCAGTGACTGCTTCTTATTTACTGCTTATTCTTCACTATTTTTTCCATACTGTTGCAAAACAATCAATAGCAGTCAAAGAGAACCAAAAAAAGGATATGAACATAAAAAAATAAAGAAAAACTAAAAGAAATCAAAGACATCCTAGAATCCAAGAAAAGCAAGAAACAATTCTAGAAAAGTAAGGATCTAATAAATATCAGCATCTATCTATGAATTTAAAAATATACCCCACCAAAGAAAAAAAACCCTGAGAAATGCTGCTACGATGTGCTTTATGAAAATCTGGAATAAAATGAAGGAAAAGGAGCCAGGGAAGGCTTGTGACAAAAACATCATACCACAAAAGCAGCTGTTAGAGGGAAATTCAGCGATGAAAATGCCTATAACCAAGAGCTTTCTCAAGTCAATAACCGAGCTTTCCACTTTAAGAAACTGAAAAGAGGGCTGGGGAGTTAGCTCGGTGGTTAGAGTGCTTGCCTAGCAAGCACAAGACCCTGAGGTTCAATCCCCAGTACAAAAACAAAAAACAAAACAAAACAAAAACTGAAAAGAGAAGAACAAACTAAACTGGAAGCAAGAAAGAAGGAAATAATAGAGAACAGAGCAGATGTCAATGAAACCAAAAGTTGATTCTTTGGAAACTCAACAAAGTTGGCAAACATTTAATTAGGTGGACTAAGAAAAAAATATACAGAAGACTCAAATTACTAAACTCTGGAACAAAAGGGGACAACACAACCTTCTTTACAGAAACTAACAGATTTATAAGGGAAGGTATGTGAACTTCTCATGCTACTGTCCTTTTTGAGGGGGTATTTTGTTATTTGGCTCCCCTGAATAGGACACAGTTCATGATTTTAATGAGTGAGTGTGAGAATTAAGTGATGTTGTGGGGAAGGACACTAAATTATTCCTAACATGGATGCTCCCTGGAATTATCATCTCCCCTGAATTCCTTTTATTGGCAAAGTCAAAAGGCTTAAAGAGGAGAGCTCAGAGCCATTGTTCGCCTCCTAAGGGTGCTTCCTGCCTCCTCCTGCCTCCCCTTTCCATTTTTGTAGAACCACACTAGTGAATCTGGTAAGAATGCATTCCTAAATGTTTCTGGAGCTCTCCTCTATTTTTGGTTCTACAGATACATATACTTTAAATATTAATGATTAGTAAATTAATGGCGTTTTGCAATCATCACTGCAGTCCACTTTTAGAATGTTTCCATCACCCCAGCGTCCTCATTGCTGACTTCCTGCATTTACTTTTATTTGTATGGTTTTGTGTATTACCATTCTCTTCACCGTTTTGCTCTGCTAGCTCCTTCACTTGCACATTGAAAAGCAAGAGAGTATTACGAAACTTACTCCCTTTAAACTAGACTCTAATACTAGACATTTTATATTTGTTACTTAATTTTTTACAACTTTAATCCTTTCTCATTTTAGAGCACAGAAATAACAAAATATCAATGACCTCAAGCACAAGAGTGCTTGTTTGACGATCTTTTGACTGATCTCTCTTATTTACTGTCTTCTATCTCACTTCTCTGCCCCTTTCCTGAATGACTATACTCCCCCCTCCCCCACCCATCTGCCACACACAAACACACCTCTTTCCTTTGCTTTTGCTGAGGTTACCAGTGACATCCCAATTAACCAACCCAACAGCTACTTGACAGTTTAATTCCTGGTTTTATTGTGGATCTACAAAGTACCAGCACTGTGCCAGGTGCTCAGACTAGAAAGAGGAAGAAGGGTGGTCCCTAGCTGTAAGGAGCTTATACAGGGAGGAAAGACCGACCTCAAAGAGTGGATGCTAATGCAGAGTGCTAAGAGCTACGGTGGAGGTGTGCACATGGGCTGGGGAGAAGCCTTCCTGGTAGAGGTGACATCTTGGTGATCTGTGTAGGGGCAGAGGTGTGAGGCAGTGTGATGCTTGTGTGAAGTCTGACTGTGTGTGAAGCGTAAGGAGGTGGCAGAAGAGCAGGTCCAGAGGCAGGCAGGAGCTGACTCGCGGAGATGGGATTTGGGCTCAGCTGGGTGCTCTGCTGTGAATTTCTCATAGGGCTGTGATCAAGGTGTCAGTCCTGGTTGGAGTCTCATGACTTGTTTGGCAAAAAGTCCTTTTGCAAACACACTGAAGTGGCTGAATTCCGTTTCTCCTGGGGCCTCCATTCCTGGGGGGCTGATGGGCAGAAGCCACCTGTGATGGGTTTTATCTAGATGTCCTCCCAAAGCCTCATGTGCTCATAGATGGGGCTTTGGGGAGGTGATTGGATCATGGGGGTGTGATACTTATAGCTAAAAGTGATGTTGGGAGGTGGAGCCTGGTTGGAGAAGGCGGGTCACCGGGGGTGTGGTCTGGAAGGATCCATCTGCACTCTTCCCTTCACTCTGTGCTTCCCTGCCACCATGCCATGAGTAGCTCTTCTCCTCCATGTCCCTCTGCCATGCTATCCTGCCTTGGAGCCAGCTCACTGTGGACTGAAATGTGAGCCAAAATAATCCTCTCCTTCTTTAACTTGCGAGCGTCGGGTATTTTGTTCCAGTGGTGAGGAAAATGACCAAGACATCGCCCTCATTTTCTTGCCATGTGGACTTCTCCTTTGGGCAGTTCACAGCATGACAGCAGGATTCATCAACTTTGTAGGCAAGCAAGGGAGAGAAGTCAGAGCGAGAAGGCAGGATGGCAGCCCGAGTCCCCAAAAGAGACATCCATCACTTTTGCCCTTTGAAGCAAGTCTTGAGCTCCAGCTCACACTCAGGGGAGGGAATTAGACAAGGTTGTGAATACTAGGGGATGCGGAGCATTGGGTATCAAGTTAGAAGCTGCCAGCACATATGGCTAGTGACATATAGCTAACTCATCCAAACTGAAGTCCTTTTCCTACAGAGCACATGCTCTTAACCACATTTTGCAGTAAACAGCTCCCCGTCTCACCTTTCCTCCATGTGCAGTGTACGCAGGTACAGGCTTGATGTAAAATTGATGGACCTACTAAAGGCAGCAGCCATTTCTCCCCCACGGCCTCTTGCCCATGGAGATTGTGTGCCCATCATGGCCAGGGTGTTTCATTCTCACAAGCCAGGTTGAAAGTGTGTGTGTGTGGGGGGGGTACTGGGGACTTGAACCCGGGAGCACCCTGCCACTGAGCTACATTTCCAACCATTTCAATTTTTTATTTTGAGAAAGGCTCTTGTTAATTGCCCAGGCTGTCTGAACTAAATTTCCCAGGCTGGTCTTGAACTTGCAATCCTTCTGCTTCAGCTTCCCAAGTAGCTAGGATTACAGGTGTGCACCACTGCACTCAGCCAGAAATGTGGATTTTTGTGTGAAATTTTCCAACTTTAAATGTTGGCAACCAATTGAGTTGGCAACTAATTGAGTACTCTGTAAATCAACACCACATGAGTGAATCAAAATACAGCTAAAAACGAGTTCTGTCTCCCTTTCCTTTGCAGCCACCTATTGGTGACATCGCCTCTCTGCCCTGCTGGTCATCTTTGGAGCAGTCACGCAGTAAGGCTCCAGGAAGAGGCAATGCTGTTCTAGGGAAGGGAGAAAAAAGCTGGCCTTTTCCTTTGCCCTGGTCATTTAAATTGGGACAAGAACTTCAATTTTGTTCAACATATTTGATTCGATATTTTCCAAACATTAGGGAGCTGGTGTAGAAAATACGATTTTTTGAAAGATATCTTATTTTTATTTCAGTTTACTTTAGTACTGAGCTATTAATTTAGTGAATCATATTTTTATTTTCTGCATCTCCCCTGCCCTCCAAAGAGAAGTGGTCATTGGTGTCTTCACTCACCTCTTGTAAAACTGTTTTTTGTAAAAAGAGGAAATTATGTAAGAATTTTTCAAAAGCTAGTAAAATACACGGCATACTACTGTGTGCTATATCCAGTGTATTTGGTCCTTGGCATTGCCACACTTGATCTTGCCTATACATAAAATTCAACTAATGGTACAGTAAACTCTAAAGAGCATTAGGTGTTTACTTTTAGTGTTGCTGTATTAGTTTGTACAGATAGCTTCAGGATTTGACAGATGGAAGAAATAAAGAACTAATGTGCCTTAGCAAATTTGAGGGAAAAAAATCAGCACAACTCAAAGCCAGAGAAAGAATGACTTTAAAAACTTATTTTTTTCTGGATTATTTTCCTATAGTGCATTGATTTCATAGTTCCAGAAAAGTAGTCTAAACAAAAAATACTTACTATATAACACTATAAAGCCAGTTCTAACATATGTGGATGGTTCACATTGTTTACCCTACCCAAAGGGAGATGGGTGATAATTTTGTGTTTTTTTTTAAACTGGCAATAACTATAACTATAACTTACATATATACACACACACACACACATATATATGTATATATGGGGTATGATGTGTTTTGACATATGTATACATGGTGGAATGATTTTTTTTTTTGGTGCTGGGGATCGAACTCAGGGCCTTTTGTTTGCAAGGCAAACACTCTAACCACTGAGCTAAATTCCCAGCCCTACAGTGGAATGATTATATCAAGCTAATTAACTTTTCTATCACCTTACATACTTATCACTTTTTATAGTTAGAAATACTTCAAATCTACTCTTTTAGAGATTTTGCAATATACAATAAATTATTATTAACCATGGTCACCGTGTTGTGCAGGAGATCTTGAAAACCTAGTGCTCCTTTTTAACTGAAACTTTGTACCCTTTGGCTAACATCTCCTGGGTGACAATTTTTGACTTGCAAATTTCCTATTCCATTTCAATGAAAGGGAAGGAAATCCTAGTATCTTCAAAAGTTGAAAAGTGAAGTGTTAGTGCATAAAAAGAAAAGAGTATCTTTTTTCTCCATATTTCAGTTTATCATTTAGTTGAATATATATGCTAAGAGAAATTTGTACTGTATTGTACAGAAATAAAACCAGTAATTTATAGAATATGAAAATAAGTCAAGAATTGACCTTTAACGATTGTGTGCAGATTGGTGTGCAGTTAAACTTGATGTCACTTGGCCTTGCCCTTATACACATATAAACTTCATGGAAATCTAGTTAATGAGATGTGATTAAAATATATGGTGAAAATTTAAATTTTAAAAACTTATTACAGTAAAAGACACATTGCCATGAATTCCTCTCAAAATACTCCCTCTTGCTTTGAACACACTTATCCCATCATTCTTGCTACTTTCTGTCGCAGTTCTAGAAGTCCTTTTCTGTGAGTGTCTTTATGAGATGTGATCAAAAATATGGTGAATGCCACCGCCTAGTGCCATCCAGCAGAAGGCAAGCTCATAAAAACATCCACTTTATTCACTGGATCTGGCACGCTGCAGCTTCTGGATCTTCCCCAAAGTCAAAATGACCATGAAAGGTAAACGTTTTGAATCAATTCAGGACATTACAGGTATCACAACAGTGCAACCAAAGACAGTCAGGAAAGAGGACTCCCAGAAATACTTCAGAAAGTGGCAACAACTGTGGATAAGTGTTTTCGAAGTGAGGGGTAAGCTTTGAGTGGGATTCACGGCAGTTGTGTCTTTTACTGTCCATCACACCGCATATAAATGCTTTCATGTGATATAGTATACTCCAATTAGGACGGTTCACATAGATGGTGCGGCTGTGGATTCTACTTCTTCCCCATATTCCCCCACAGCATAAGTAACCATCCCTCAAATTGTTGGATTGCCATTTCAGCGATCGAGGGAGGGCCACTGGAACACAGTTACCGGTTGAAGCAGTTCCATTTTCACTGGGGGGCCATCGATGCCTGGGGTTCCGAGCACACTGTGGACAGCAAATGCTACCCAGCAGAGGTATGTGGAGCACGTCAGTAACAGCAACAATTGTGGTCGCGTGGGGTAGTTCTGAGGTTTCTAGTTCCACGAAACTATCAGGAACAATCAGGTGACACCTGTTCATGCCCAATAGCTTGCTCAGGGACATATTTGATTACTCCCGGCTTAGACATGTAGACATCTTAACTAATATGGCTGAAATGAACCTTACAATCCTGAAACTGGATTCTCCCACAATTCTAACATAGGCTTAAATTACTGCCTAAAATAATAATCTGGGCAACAGTGTAGAGCCACAAGGCTGGATTAATCCAGATGAGAAACAGTGCAAGCTTCTATGAAGGCTGTGGCAATAGAAATAGAGAGAAAGCAAGATTTATCATACATTTCTAAAATAAAAGCACTGGAACTTGAAGGTGGGGTCCTCTTTAGGAGAAGAGAAGGCAAAATTAACTGGGATTTTAAGGAGTCTCACTCAGGCGGTGAGGTGATAATGCAGTCATTCATGAATGATGGGTAAGAAATAATTTATAAGGAAATATAAGGGGAGCATAAGAAAATAGAGTTTTTTCTTACAACTTTCCCCCCAGTTTAGTTTTAAATGTTATGGTAAAATGACACATTTTAAGTGGTCATCCGTCGAAGAAGAAATTTGTCTTCAACTCCTGTCTAATTTCCACAGGGAAAATCTATTTCTCTCAATATGAACATCTTCTCTGCTTTAGATGCAAATGGATTTTGGATATTAGTATTTCATGCAAATCAGGATGGGAATGAACAAATGTTCATCCCTCACTGAAATGTTACTTTGCTATATGAATTTTATTTTTCTCCCCTAATAAATCCCTCTCTTCCAAAGTAACACTAATTGTTGCTTTGCCTAAATTTCCTCCCACTGTTTATTTCCATCTCATTTGACACTTAATTGCCATATGCTTTTCAAAGCGGCTTTATTTTGGATGGGGAAACATGATTAAATATTGTGTGTTGAATGAAGCTGTCTGGTTTCTCTGCGGCAGGCCTGTACGGTTGTGTGTTAAGCCCACTTTTAATGGTGTTTCAGCTACACTTGGTGCATTGGAATGCAGTCAAATTTGAAAGCTTTGACGATGCAGCCCTGGAAGAAAATGGTTTGGCTGTGATAGGAGTATTTTTAAAGGTAAAAAAGAAATCCTGTGAACTTTATTTTTTTAATTTATTTTATTTTATTTTAAACCAAGAACATGTATTGGTACATTCTGCATACAATGGTCACATTTATTACATTTATTCTGTACCTATACATGATGCATCTTGGTTCTCCCCCTCTCCCCCGCCCCTCCCCTCTGTTCCCTCCCTCCCTATTTACAGCAGGTTCATTCATCATTTTTCATATTTTCCCTTTCCCCTCTCTTTCCCCTGTTGTCTTTCTGCTTTTCCCCTTCTTTCTTTCTAGTACTCCTCTCCTCTGCACACCATCCTCCTTTTATATAATATCTATTACACCTCTTTGTCCTTATTTACACTTATGGTTTCTCATATCAGAGAAACAATTCGATGTGTGCTCATGAGTGTCTGATTTATTTCACTTAAGAGTATGTTCTCAAGGAACATCCATTTATATACGAATGACTCTAGTTTATCCTTCTTTATGGCGGTGTAGTACACCATTGTGTAGAAAAGCCACATTTTCTTTAGCCATTCGTTGGTTGTTGGGCATTTAGGTTGTTTCCAAGACTTAGCTATTACAAATTGTGTTGCTGTGAACATGGTGGTGCATACGTCCTTGTGGTATGACGATTTTAATTCTAATCCCGTGAACTTTAAATGATGTGTCGTATTAGAGCATGAAAATACAGAATGTCATAATATTGCTAATTACTGCAAAAATACTGAGATCGATACAGTGATAAAAATAAACAATTATTATGAATATACTTCAAATGGTATAAAAGTACACAGTCCAGTCAAGTAGTCACAAGCCATCTGTGGCGACTGAGCATTTGAAATGTGGTTAGTGTGAGTGCAGAATAATTTTTAATTTTAATTAACTTAAATTTCAATATAAGAAGGGGTAGGAGGTGCCTTTCCCTACAGGCACATTGGCCTTGTCAGTAAACAGCCTGCTCATTTGTTTGTGTCTAATTTAATTCAGTGATGTCTATAACATTCTCGATTAACCAGCTTAAGTCTAGTTTCAGTTGTGTGGTGTGTTTATATGTAATCACCAGGTGGTTCATTTTAATTCACATTCTGTTACCATTTCTACAGTGAGATGTCCATTGTTTGTAATATTTTCTCTTTGATTGTTCTTTAGCTAGGCAAGCATCATAAAGAGCTACAGAAATTAGTGGACACATTGCCATCAATTAAGCATAAGGTAATTTTCCCCCAAATCACTTAAAATATATTTTATGTTTCAATCTCAGAGCGGAGACATTAGCAAGCTCCACTGAATCAGGAGTGCAATGAAATGAACTGTACGCAGATTCTCTTCCAACACTGCCATAGGACACCTGCCACTTTGATCCTTGTGTTAGCTGTCCCCGCCTTTGTTCCTGACTCCAGCTCCTTCTCAGGCCTTGTCCAATGCAGCCTTCCTTTCCCTAGCTTCCTTCCACGGGTAGGGGGCAAGTAAAACTACAGAAATTTGTCTGGCTGCAAAGAACAAATGCTCATATCCTCTGTCCAACCTCCAGGATTAATTGTTAGGTATTCAGAATCCCAAAGTGGCTACTCTGGAAGTCTGTTGTTCATCCCTCCCTCCCCTCCTCTTTCTATTTCCCTTCTCCTCTTAGTCTAGGATTCTGGCTCCTCCTGGTTTGTACTGCATTTTAAATGGACAATTCTGGATTAGTTTCTCTTGAAAAGGACAAGTCTCCTTGTTTATGCAGTGTCACACTACCTAATACCTCCCCAAATACTCAGAGGGGAACACCTGCTCCAGACTCACTATAATTGAGGGAGAAAATGTTTTTGCTGCATTCCCACCAAGGAGTATCTTAAATGTACAACTGATTGCAGAAACAAAGTCTGGGCAGGATTCTGACCTGGGCAGTGCCGATTCTTTGGGAAGCTGCCCAGGGTCCCCAGAGCTCACCTGGACCCCTGCTGGTCCCTGGACAAGCCCTGACAATTGCTGCCTCATCATCCGATTCCCCAGTGCTTTTCACCACCGAATAATGACTCAGTGACTCTTTTCCTGGCCAGGACACCCTTGTGGAATTTGGGTCCTTTGACCCTGCCTGCCTGATGCCTACCTGCCCCGACTACTGGACCTACTCAGGCTCTCTGACTACCCCACCTCTCTCAGAGTCTGTCACCTGGATCATTAAGAAGCAGCCAGTAGAAGTTGATCACGATCAGGTACATTCTTTCTCCATTTTCCATCTAAGGAAATCCTGCTACCTGTTTAAAATAAGGCTGGGCTCAAACTGTGACATCAGTTTTAACTCTTGTCTTAATTTGGATATGAATTAGGAAATGCTTCCAATTAACTAGAAAGAATTAAAACAAGGAAGAACTAAGCTATTTGCTTTTATATTTGACAATTACCTGTTTTATGAATTGTGGTATATACTTATATATATATGAATCTCTATATAAACTCAAGATCCACTTAACGGGAAGAAGGAAGGCCGGAGGATATGTTCAAAACCCTTTACAATTCTTAAGGGAATTTTGCAATAAAAATCTCAGGATAAAGAGGATCCAACAATGACTGCCCAGAAAATTTAATGTAAGTTAGTTGTTTTAAACCTGGGATTTATCTTTCCCTTCAAAATTAAGTTTAAGTGGTGGTTACCATGCCAATACACAAAATCCTGTTTAGTTATAATATAACTAAAGTGTAATAATATTTGGTTATACTTGCTATATGAAATCATTTATTGATTACAAAGCATTTTCACAAAAATGAAACCTTCCAAACTATTTTTATGAAGCCAAGATATCTGATATCAACACTTATCAAAGTTTGGCCCCTTTGCTGAAAAAAGTAAACTCTAGGCTAGTATCTCTGAAAATAAAAACCGCAAGAAGCAGCACCTAAGAAAAAAACATGTGAAACAGAATCCAGCAGTATATCAGAAGAAATATATACTTTTTCCAAGCAGTATGTATTCTAGTAATGCAAGAAAGATGGTTCGTGATTAATAATGTAATTAATATTCATTGTATCAGCTACTCTAACTAAAAATATCATATTGTCATTGCCACAGATGTTTTTTCTCTTGATACTGGGGGTCAAACCCAGAGGAACACTACCACTGACCTATATCCTCAGCCCTTTTTATTTTTTGAGAGAGGGTCTGGCTAATATACTTAGGCTAACTCTGAACTTGTGATCTTCCTGCCTCAGCCTCCTGAGTAACTTGGATTATAGGTGTGCACCAATGTGCCTGACATTTCCATAGATTCTTAAGACATCTACAAACTTCTCTATTCAGTTTTCAAAAACTTAATAAATTAGAGATGAATAGAGAATTCTTACTATAATAGAAGAGACTGATCTCAGTTCAAAAGGAAATATAGTCATCCCTTGATGTGTGGAGGATTGGTTTCAGGAACCCTCGTGGATACTGAAACCTGTAGATGCTCAAGTACCTCATAAGAAATGGTATAATATTTGCATATAACATATTTATATCTTCTTATATACTTTAAATCTTCTCTAGATTACTTATAATAGCTAATACAATGTAAATTCTATGTAACTAGTTGTTATAATGTATTGCTCAGGGAATAAGGACAAGAAAAGATATCCGTATGTTCAGTACAGATGCCCTTTTTTCCCCAATACTTTTGATCCACAGTTGGGGGAATCCACAGATGTGGAACCTATGATACAGTAGGCCAACTAAATATGCCTAATACGGAAAGGATCATTACCATATTAAATAAAATACTTTACAATTAGGTGGGTGTGGTGGCATAAACCTGTAGTTCCAGCTACTCAGAAGGCTGAGGCAGGAGGATCGGTTGAGCCTAGGAATTCAGGGCCACCCTGAGCAACATAGAGAGCTCCCATCTCTTAAAAAAAACAGAGTTATGTTCTGGAAGCAGACAATAAAATTAGACCAGAAAATAAAAAATAAATGCTGGAAACAATATGAAAAACTACTAGAAAAGTAGGATATTTTGGTAATTACTGGAGTACAATGTTAGTTTATAGAAATAAATACATTTGACCTATTTACATCACAATTGATATAATGGCCCAAAGATATAATGAAAGAAAGAAGCCTGCTGATAATAAAACAAAAATATAAAATACTTTGGAATGAGCTTAACAAGGAAAGTTAACAAGAAAATTTAAAACATTCCTGCAGGATGCAGAAGAAGACTTAAATTAATAAAACTCCCCCCCATTATTGGATAGGAAGACATCATAAAGACACATTTGATGTCAGTTCTCCCTAAACTGTTACTCTCCAAGAATTGTTTATTCTCCATAGATTTCATGTAGTTCCAAAAAATATACCAATAGAATTTTAAATAGATATGTCACTTCTAAACCTGAGTAATGACAAATAAGCATGAATAGCCAGAGAAAGTTTTAAAAGAGAAAATGAAGAATGGTAAGCTTGCCAAGGTTGTAAAGCTTCAGTAACTAAATACCATGATACTGGCACATGAATAAAGAGATGGGGGGAAGCATGGTAGCGATCTTTTTGTTCTATTCAGTGGAGCTATGATGCCCATCCTACCGGGAAAGGCAATGTGCTTTACTCTGAGCTCCCATTCAAATGCCAAGCTCTGGGAAACACTCACAGACATGCCCACAGATCATGTTTAACCAGCTATCTGGGCATCCCTGGGCCACCCCACGGCTAGGGATGTAGCTCAGTGGTAGAGTGCTTGCCTAGCATGCATGAGGCTCTGGGCTTGATCCCCAGGACCAAAAATAAATAATAAGCCATCACAGGAAGAAAATAATAAATTCAAAAATATGTTCAAATCCATATGAGAATTTATTTTATGATAATAGGTAGCATCTCAGCTCAGGGGGATCATTCAGTAGTCTTAGTAGATCTAGGGAGAAATGTTGGATCCAGCCCACAAACTTTACACAAGAATATTTTCTAGACATATTAAAGGTAAAAACTACTGTCATGGAAGTCTTAGGATAATCTTAGGAAAATTCACTCATACCTTCAAAAGAAAGAAGTTCTTCTAACTATAAAACAAAACCAGGAATCTAAAAGAAAACTAGTAAGTTTGACTACATATGTTTTTAAGTCTGTGTGATGAAAACCACATTAACAAATGGCAAAAATACAGAGTTTGACTCCCCATAACCCCAGGCTTTGTGACCTACACATTTAGCCTGCTGCTATTCTTCATATTTAAAAATCCACATAACAAGCTGGGTGTGGTGGTGCATGCCTATAATCCCAACACTCTGGGAGGCTGAGGCAGGAGGATCACAAGTTCAAGCCCAGCCTGGACAATTTAATGATTTAACAAAATAAAAATAAATATCTAAAAATTTAAAAAGGCTGGAGGTTAACTCGGTGGGAAGGTCCTGGGTTCAATCCCCCTTACCAGAAAAAAAAAAAAGACATAACAATGAAAAATAAATAGAGCAAATAAATAAGACGTAACACTGAAAAATAAATAGAGTAAATAAATCAGACAATTGGTGGCTCACGTGAAGAATTTTCAAGTAAAATTTCAACACAGAAAGTTCAGTAAGAAAAAAATGTAACCTGTCATCTATAATCCTAATTGCCTATAATCTTACCACTAAATGTTATTCATTGCTTGAGTAAATCTTTCTGGCCTTTTACCTATATAAATATACATAAGTTTTCTACAAAAATGGGATTATTACACACATATTCTGCTGGCCTTTTTACTTCGTGATGTCAAAACATTTTATAGATTGTAAACATTATCTTTGATACCATTTTTTGTTGGTATCATTGTTGTTGTTTTGAAATAGGGTCTTGCTATGCCTGTAGTCCAGGCTGGTCTTGAACTCACTATGTAGTCCATACTGGCCTTGAACTCACAGCCATCCTCCTGCCCCAGCCTCCTGAGTACTGGGATGACAGGCGTGTACCACCGTGCCCGGCTCCTCCATACCATTTTCAATGGGTACATTATTGGCCTATTTTATAGATTTCATGTCTTTTTTTATTGGCACATAGGCTATTTCTAATCTTCCGCAAGTAGCTGAATAAAAATAAACATTAACTCCTTATGCAGCTTCCTAATTAATGGAGCATATATGTAATTTGCAAGTATGAGCACTGTGTTTGGGGCAACCTCTGCTCATAATCCTGTCTCTTCAGTTCTACGTGGCTTGAAGTCTTTGCTGCAAACAAATTATTACACACTTGTCCACTGTGGCCCAGGCTGTCCTCTCTAGCTGCAATCAGCCACACTGATTGACAAGAAATGTGAACAGATTTTCTGGCTGCTTTGAAGTAAAGTGTTCTAGAGAATGGTTGCTAAGAAAGCCAAACAGTTATTACTGCATCAGAGAACAAGCCCTTGTTATTTTGGGTTGCTCCTTGTGTACTGAATTGTGCTCTCCAATACGATAACTGCTAGCCACATATGGCATTTTTATTTAAATATAAATACATTTAGGTGAAAAATTCAGTTCCTCAATCACACTGGTCACATTTCAAGCCCTCGGTAGCCATGTATGGCCCGGGATTACTATCATGGAGCATGCAGACGACATTTCCGTCATTATGGGACATTCTATTGGACAGCACCAGCATGGAACACCACGCTGCCAGTTAGGAAATCTACATGCGTTGCTTTGCCCACAATGCCCGGGTGCAGTGAGCAATTAATTATACATTTTTATGTTAATGATTATGTTAAATTATAAAAAAAAGTTTTTACATTATTACTATATGTATCAGACTTTCCCTTTAGTATTTGTTTTGGTTTTTTCCTCATTTAAATCTGAGGTCCTAAAGCCTGGTGTGCTGGCACCCACCTGGAATTCTAACACTCAGGAGGCTGAGGCAGGAGGATTGCCTCAAGTTCGAGGCCAGCCTGGGCTACCTAGCGAGTTTAAGGTCAGTCTGGACTACATAGTGAGACCTTGTCTCAAATAAACAAACAAACAAACAAAATAATGAGGTCCCAAGAATCACAGAGATGAGGTAACTAACCCTTGGTAAATGACTAAGAGGTGGGGGACAGGGCCTTTGTCTCAGTCTTCTGATCCCAAGTGCCCAGCTGGTTTGTACTTCCTGCTCCTCTCCTCCTCATACAAGGATGACAACAACATGGCATTTTATTTCTTGTCAAGCGGTGAAGGCATTTTACCCAGAAATAAGCTCTCTTTCTGAATGCAACTTGACAAATGTTTCAGAGTCATAAACATGAAAGCAATTGATTCATGAAGTAAAGCTGGTTTTCTATTAAGATTATTTATGCTTTCTGTTTCCATTTCTAGCTTGAGCAATTTCGAACCCTGCTCTTCACTTCTGAGGGGGAAAAAGAGAAAAAAATGGTGGACAACTTCCGCCCCCTTCAGCCCCTGATGAATCGCACAGTCCGCTCATCCTTCCGCCATGATTATGTGCTCAATATACAAGTGAAACCCAAGCCATCGGCCAGCCAAGTGACTCCCTAAGATGTCTATATCTAGACAATACTCTGCTTATTTTAGATTTTAAAAAATTGTTAACCAGACTCTTTTAAATACCTGCACTAATAATATTCATAGATATATATTTCTTTTTTTGACATTTCCAAGTCACTGTCCTTGAAAGGCAGGAACAGGGAGATGGAACAAGAGGAAAATAGCTGATTGGTTAATATCAGGCCACTTGAGGTGACCATCTATCTGTGAAGATTAAGGCAGAGGGGACTTCGTTACTATTGCCAATTGAAACTGGCCTGTTTGGGAAATTTGACTGTCATCTTTCTAATCCTGCTTTCTCAGAAGGTCAGATAAATAATTCAGTTTCTGTTTGGTGAAGTGGAATTTTATTTAGTGTGAGTGATCCATTTTCAGTTTGAGCTTGGTCTGTTGCAGCCTAGTGCAACAGCTTAGTTCAAAACAATGGCCTCTCATAATTTTCATTTAACTATTTCCCCCTTTTGGTCAGACTCTCGTGGCCTTAGGGCCTTAGTGCTACTCTTAGTTACCATCATTTTGGGCTTCAGGTATTAACATGTCATTCATAGATTAGATGTGCATTTATGGGCATGAAAGTGCTTTCTCAGGCTTTGAGAAATCTATTTGGTAAACAGACTCTTTCTTTGGTTGATAATAGTATGTATCACTAAAATACCAGCAAGAGATATGTTTCTTTTACAGCAACCTATTAGTAATCATAATGTTTTTTTATGGCTGACATTTTTGAACTGTCTTTTTGTATTTACCAATCGATGGTTCTATACAATTATAAATAGGGATTATATTCAAAGTGTTTAATAACTGGTAGAGGTACAGACACTGACCACACAGAACAGAGGCCTTACAGGGGCTGGGGATTTAGCTCAGTGGTAGAGTGCTTGCCTAGCAAGCACAAGGTCCTGGGTTCAATGTCCAGCATGGCCCACCCCCCCCAAAAATGGCTACAGGGCCCAAGCTGGTCCTTTCTGGCTGAATCTTAATGGCTTGGTCACATAGAAAACATATTCAGAACATTTTAAAGAAAATGCTTAAAATGCCTAGAACAGAATTCTTCATGGTACATTTATAGAAATATTCTTCAGTGGACTGGTAATCTAATAGTCCATCATTTACAGTATTATTTTGCATTATTTGTACACCATTACATAGCATACAGTGATAATATTTCCACAATGACAGGCTATATTAGCTTCCCCATAAAGCTGACTAAACTTGGGCTAGGGTTGTAGCTCAGTGGTAGAGTGCCTGCCTAGCATGTGTGACATCCTGCCAAAAATGAAACTGTCTGAACTTTATTTTATTAGCTCATTAGTCAAGGTTTTTTGTAAGGTATGTTAGTTAGCTTTTCATTGCTGTAATAAAATATCTGAGAACAACAATTTAAAGGAGGAAAGATTTGTCTTGTCTCATGGTTTCAGAGGTTTCAGTCCATGGTCGGCCAGTTCTACTGCTTCAGGCCCGTGGTGAGGCAGAAACACCATGGTGGTGGAAAGCTGCTCACCTTATAACAGTTAGGACACAAAAAACGAGGGAAAGAGCCTGTGCTGGAGAGCTTTCTCCTTCTACTTTTACTCTGTCTAGACCCACAGCCTGTGGATAGTGCTACCACATTCATGTCTCACATGCCAATAGTCTCTGGGCACACTCTCACAGACTCACCCAGAAGTGTGCCTTACTAATTTTCTAGGCATTTCTCAATCCAATCAAGTTGAAAATCAAGATTAACCATCACATAAAGCAGGTAGTCAACTTAAATCTCCCAATTTACACAGTGGTTTAGAAGACTTCTGTTACAGCTACAGGAAAAAAAACTTGTCAGATAGGCTGAAATCTAAAATCTAGATAATTCACATATTCTGGGGAATTGATGCTGCTGTTGTTTGTTTATATATATATCTTAGAATGTTTGCAACTTCCTCTAAACTTATGTTCAGATGCAGTGCTTCATCAAAAACTATAAGAATCTTACTGACATGCTGGTCATCTAGTCTACGCAATAGGGTTGGATGAATATACCTAACACCACTGAACTGTATGTACACTTAAGAATGATTAAGATGGAAATGAGAATACCTCAAATTTCAAACTTCTCCTTGTTAAAGAAAGCAGAAAACAAAGTGAAAAGGCAACCTATAGAACGGGAGAAAATAATTGCAAATCATATACCTGATAAGGGATTATTATTCAGAATATATAAGGAGCTTCTGTAACTCAACAACAACAACAATGACAACAAACCAAATAACCCAATTTTAAAATGAGTAGAGGACTTGAATAGACATTTCTCCAAAGAATATATACAAGAAGCCGAGAAGCACATGGAAAGATGCACTAATTATTAGGGAAATGCAAATCAAAACTTCAATGAGATATCTCTTCACACCCATCATGATGGCTGCCATCAGAACAAAAAATAACAAGTGTACAAGGATGTAGAAAAATTGGAACCCCCATGCACTATGGTTGGGAATGTACAATGATACAGCCATTATAAAAAGTGGTTTGGAGGTTCTTCAGAGAACTAAAAACAGAATTACCATATGGTCCAGCAATCCCACCTCTGGCTATATAGCCAAAAGATTTCAAATCAGGCTCTCAAAGAGATATTTGCACATCCATGTTCACAGCAGCATTATTCACAATATCCAGGAGTTGGAAGCAACCTAAATGTCCACTGACAGATGACTAGTAAAGAAAATGAGTACTTGGCTAGCATGCATAAGGCCCTGGATTTGATCCCCAGCACTGAAGAAGAAAATAAACATAGTGAAAAAAATTGAACTGCATGCAATTTATCTGTGTCAAACTATAGTTACCTTTCAAAGGATAAATGCATAAAATATGCATTTTCCAGGGCACGCAGGGTTTCTATCTGGCCTCTTTCAAACTCTTAGTGCAAAGCTCTGTTGCAGGGAGTCTTCCAGATAGGAGCAAAAACCAATGTTCAGAACGATACACTTGCTCTTCTGTTTTAGAAGAATGAAGGGTGCATTCATAAGGTGACCATTTCCTGGTTTGCTCCTCCTTATTTACTTACAGCTGCTATTCTGGTGTAATTATCATGGAACCCCTTTCCCTTTCAACCATGTCCTGGTTTGCAGGCAAATTCTTGGTCACTTTCCCTGCAGATGTTATAGAAACTGCCTTGAGCTTTGGTCCCCTCTATCATGCTTTTGTCCTGTGACCCTCCAGGAGGCACAGTAAATATCTTGGCTACTGATACACTGTCACAAGAAACTTGATGTCTTACGCCTTCAAAAGTGACAACCATCCTGAACATGAAGGCAAAAGTGATGCCTGCCTAAAGACAAAGGCAGAAAATGGGCCTAAAATTTCTCCCAGGTCTTGAGAAAGAATTTTGTATTTAAATTGCTATTCATCTTTATTAAATAATACTAGATTGATAAAACTCTTTCTTTACAATATTAATGGCTCTCAAATGACTTTTCATTCCTGACTGTTTTGGCATATGCGATATCCATAACTCAGTGAGACACTCCTTAGTGTGCAGATCAGAAAGCAACTGGAAAACTCATAAGAGATTTACTAGAGAATCAGTAATGGGAAGAACCAGCCAATCCTCCATAGTTCACCTCTGCTGACATTGCCATATAAGGTAAGCTGCCAGCCCCTGTCTCCCTTCCCCGGGCTACATGGTGTGGAGAAGGTTCACTGCACACTGGTTCTCAATTGTCTGGCTTTGGTGAGACAGAGCACGCAACGAGTTACACAAAGCAGACTATTACTTACACATAGGCAGCAAGAGACAAAAGCAGCCTAGAATCATTTGTGAGCTGGTCCCCCATGGCTTGAAAAAGCTGCCACAGGGCGGATGGAGACTTGACCATGTGGCCCCAGTTGGACCACAACCTGTGGGACCCCAAAAAGTAGGCTGCCTCAGGTTACACACCTCAGGGGCTACAGGACTCATTGGGCAAAGCTTTGAAGGCCATCCTGCTTCCAGGGGAGAGTGGAATAAAGTCTGGCTGTCTCGGGCAGTTCCTCCCAGTTCCTAGCTTTTCGTAGTTGTGAAAAAAACACTTGAGAGTAACAGTTTAAAGGAGGAAAGATTTATTTTGGCTCATGATTCCAGAGGTTTCAGGCAGCTGACTCCATTGCTTTTGAGCCTGTGATGAGGCAGAGACACGGTAGAAGGGCATGGCAGAGGAAAGCTGCTTACCTCATGGTAGATAGGAAGGAGGGAAGGTGTGAGGAAAGGAGAAAGAGAGAGGGAGAGGGGAGAGAGATATGTCCAGGGACCACGTATAGACTCTAAAGCCATGCCCCTGTAACCTATATCCTTCAACTGGGTCATAAATTTCCACTATTTCCCAATAATGCCGTCAAATCTCATCATGTGATCCCATCAATATATTAATCCACAGAGAAAGTTAGAGTCCCTGTGATTCAATCACCTTCCAAAAGCTCTACCTTGGGACATATGAAATTTAGGGGTGACCTTGTAGATCCAAACCATAACATCCTATCTCAGGACACTGCATTCTCAGTACATTCTACAGTTATTCTTGAGAACTATGAGCAAGAAATGTGGAAAAATTGGGTTGGTTCAAGGTCACCCAGAGAACTGTCCTGCAAGTGGGTTGGGGTAATGTTGGCTATTCTAAAACCAAGCATCTACCCCCGCCCAAGTTTGAAAAGATATCTTTCCTTATTGAATCCGAATGATGGTAATTATAGTTTGGAAGTGGAACTGGCTTTTAGATTTTTTCTGTAATGAAATTAACTTGAGCAATTTGAACTTGTTCATGAAAATGAATTCAGTGGTTAACTGTAGAAATAAATGTCTACCTTCTATGAAGGAGATTTATATTTACTTATAAATTATAATAAAACAAAGTTTACATCTGTATCTTTTTAAAATCAGGAGTATCTTCTTATAAGATATCCTTACTTAATGTTCTGAAGTGAAATTCTGATCTGATTCACAAGAAATGTTACAGCAACCCAAACGCTGGTGCTTCCAGAATGGTGGCAACTCTCAGCATAAATCCTGGCTTGGTCGTGGGGACCAGCAAAATCAGTGACTTCCATAGCTACAACATTTTGCGCCACCCATGGCATTCTCTAGTTTGGGACTGTAACTGCCAAATCTCCAGCCTCAAAATTCTAAAGATTTAGTGCAAGCACACCAGGGAAGGCAACACATGCACTACAGTGTGATGGGCTTTATAAAGGTAGAAGACGTGTGCTGGAAATGTACTCTGATTCTCGGGGGTGAGGGGAGGTCAGGAAGGTTTTACACCAATGATGATGGTGATGAAAACAGGACAACGAACGTTTTGGAGATATTCACTGTTGCTGCCAGGTACATATAGCTGGGTTATCTGATTATTAGGATGATTTTTACTTTCCCAATTTCTCATCGCCCCAGTTTAATTCCTCATCACCTCTTCCCTCGATTACTATGATACTATACTCCAGTTTTACTTTTTAAACCTTTATGTTGCAATTCACAATAATTTACCTAGAACACAAATGCCACTACAATAGGCTGCTACTTAAAAGCTTTGACTAGCTTCCCACTGCCTACAGAACATCATGAAAGCATCTTAGCATGGCACACTAGGCCCTCATCTAAAATCTGGCCCCAGTCCACCTCTTCTGCTGTATCCCCCCACTCCCACCCCGGGGATTCATCCCAGGGCTTTTGCACTGAGCTACATCCCCAGCCTTTATGTAATTTTTATTAGTTTTTATTTTAAGACAGGGTCTTGCTATGTCACTAAATTGCACCAGGCTGGGCTCAAAATTGTGATCCTTCTGCCTCAGCCTCCCAGAGTGCTGGGATTACAGGGGTGTCCCGCTGTGCCCGGCTTCTGTTGTGTCTGTTGATGCTCCCGATTTGCACTTTAAATTCAATTAATAAAATTCTTGTTGTTCCCAGTACATTCCAGTTTCACCTCTCTGCCCTGCTTAAACGGATTTGCTTGCAGTTCTGTTCCTACCCTTCACCACTTGGGCAAAGACCGTTTTCCTTCAAAATGCCACCCAAGCATCAGAAACTCTGAGTTCCCACGTGGAATATGTTAAGTAAAATTCATCTTTGCCAGTATATATTACCTTATCTATACCTTAATTGTAAACTCCTTGGGAACAGAATTTTACCCTAGCACCCGCAGATGTTAAATTAGCTTACAGTAGCCGGTTGAAGTAACTGGATGGGGGTGGAGTCTGAAGCTTTATCTGAAGCGCTGATAGGTGGAGCCGTGGAAGGAGGCGGGCCGTGAATAAATCCTGAGACACGCAAAGGGCGCAGTTGTAGGTGGAATGAAGTTTCCTGAATGAATGAGAAGAGGGGGGAGAGGCTTAGTTTTGACCTCTAGACCGCTAGACTTCTCGCTATGGCGTGGGGTGGGAAAAGATGGTGCTAAAGCGCCGAGGAAGCGCCGAGAAGGAAAAGATTGCTTCCAGGGTGGTGTAAGAGCTCCAGAGGAGTTTTCGGGAAGGAGACATGTATTTAGCCCGGGTTTTAGCAGACCAGTAGTAGCTGGGTACCTTCCCGCCTTTGGTCTTTGGTCTCGTCCAGACTGAGGCAGCGCCGCACTTTGCGCCTGCGCCTTGCGGCTCTTAAACCCGCCACTTCCTGTCGGATCGGGAGGCGGGGCAGCGCCGGCAAGATGGCGGCGCCGGGGAGCCTGGTGTTTCCTCAGAAACCAAGGTAGGCTCCGCTAGAGAAGATGGATTGGCAAGAAAGGGGGACGGAGTAGGCCGGGCCTGGGTATGGAACATGGGCAGGCAGGAAGGAAATGGGAGTTGGGTCAACCGAGCGAGCCACCGCGGCGGCTCCACCCGTGTTTGAGGTGTGCCCCTCACTGTCACGGGCGTCAGTGGGCTCCGGGCGGCGAGGAGGGGACAGGCGGCGGGTTGGAGAAGACCTGCTGTCTGGGCGTGGAGGGGTGAGGTGATGGAAGTGGCCTGTTCTGTCGTTAAAACTCGGGACGCAAGGTTTCTCCTCCGAGCACCCGGGCGTTTTGCCGTCAGCGGGCGCGGAGGAGAAGCTAGCAGCGCTGCAGGTGCGGCCGCTGGTGCTGTTGTATTTGTGTTTGTGTTTTTCAATCTGCCAGCCACAAAAAGTATAGGGCCGCGCTCAAGAAGGAGAAACGGAGGAAACGCCGGCAGGAACTCGCTCGATTGAGAGACTCAGGTAGTGGACTGCTCCTGTTTTCTGGTTGTGAAATCGCTCCCTCTCGTCCCGCCCAAACTTGAGACCCCAGTGTCAGAAGAAAGTCCAGTACTGTATCCCGATGAGCTGCTGTGTCTGCTGCCTTCCGTGTAAGGCTGTTAGACGCGTGTCAGAGACAATGCTGACACGCTAAAGAGGGGTAAAAGTCGAGGTGAATCATCACCCACTGATTTCTGTGTACGAGCCGTGTTTATAAAGTAATGTGCAGGTATCAGGAATCATAGCAGCTACCGGTAGCACAGTCCCTGCACATAGCAAGTACTCCTTGGGTGTTTTTCTTAGTAAACCTAGAAGGAATCAAGGGTTTTAATTTGTCATTTTGCAAATTTTCCTCAACCGTAATAGGAGACCCTTTGTTGACTCAAGTTAGTGTTATTTTAGTATACATAAGCATAAAACTAGTTATAAAACTCTTCTTTAACTATAAAAAATACACTTACAGATTATAAAACCAAATGAAATTACACCTCCAGTAAAATGCAAGTCTGTGTTAATGTAATGCTAAGGATGATGTGAAGCAGGTACTTTTCACAGCCTGAATGAGATGCTGATGGCAGTTGGAATGCCCCTTGAACTGTTGCCCTAAGGTGCCTTGCCATTTTTTCTCCATTAAACTACTATAACTTTCATTTGTATATCTGGCCGTGTCATTTGGCCTTCACATGGCAGAACTTAACATTTATATGTTAAACTTACCTATTTAATACAATAGAATTAGGACTTATAAATGTGGATGGGAGCACTTAAATCACACAAGAGTACCAGGTTACAGTAGTTGTCAGCCATATTATCCAGACTATGATTATTAAATTATCCTATACAATTTTTGAACTGCTGAGACCATGGCCTCAACCAGGATTCTTGAGCCTTGAGAAGCAGACCTCTAGAAGCTTCATTTATCACTAGAGTTCCCAAGTAGCTATTTTAGTACCTATTTTAGTAGCTATTATAATAGATAATGTGGAAGAAACAGTTGCTGCATTTACCTGCAATCTGTAACAGCATCTTTCTTTTAGTTGTTGAAAACTGGTCTACTAGAGGCAGGATGTAGCATCAGGGATAAAAGGAAAAACAAGGGTAGGATGGAATTATTGATGGCCTGTTGCTCACCTACCCCTGAAGCTTTCGGCTGCCTTTCCTCATTTAACCTATTTCACTCTAACATGTGTATCTTTTAAAAAACCCTCTTCCTTTTTTCTTTTCTTCTTTTAAATCTTGTAACTGCTGGTGTTTGTATTGTGTTGTTTTTTTTGTTTGTTTGACTTTAGAAAGTGCATTCAGAGTGAGCTTTCCTGGCGAGTCAGGTGTATCATATTCCTTGGCACTTTAATCCATTGAAGGATCTAGGCACTGGTCTCCCCAACATTATATTGCTAGTGGCAGATCCTAGTTCAGCATCTGCCTAGTTTTGCGCATTCCAACTCACAATCCTTTACTTAGTGTTTCTTCACGAACCCTGTAGACTATGGAACACTGCTCTTCATTTTAACACACATCAGATAGGCAAACGCTGCCTAGAAGGCCGGACCATCAAGAGCATTGCTGTGAAGTGTACTGACAAGTGATTGGTAGAAATTTCTGAGATAGTGACCTCTCAGTAGTCTTTTTAGCACCCAGTTCTACTTGAGTTAACCCAAAATTAACTGCCTTGTTGGAAATTAAGGTAATATTAAGTTTAAATTGCAAGTTCAAAACAGTAGCCAGATTTTATGTGTATACTTACATATGTAATAAAATTAGATATATTTTCTGTTTGTTTTCTGTTTTTTGGCAGTACTGGGGATTGAACCAAGGGCCTTTGCTTTGAGCTACATCTCTAGCCCCTTTTCATCTTTTATTTTGAGACAGGGTCTCACGAAGTCACTAAGTTGTCCAGGCTGGGCTCAAACTTGGGATCCTCCTGCCTCAGCCTCTCAGAGTGCTGAGGTTACAGACAGCGTGACCGATCATGCCCAGCTGATATATTTTACTTATGTGTATCCTTGCATATATTTTGATTATGCCTATAGAGAAAATGCTACACTCAGAACTGTTAGTGATTACCTCTGTGATGTGAATGAGTTTTTTTAGGGGGGATGGAGAGTTGAGTGAGTCCGGCAGCAGATGTTTGTATGAGCTGTATACAGCCATGTCTAGTCTGTGGGCATATCTCTGTGAGTCAGAGTCCTATTTTCTGTGCCACGTTATTTGGCCTATTATGAACACTAGACCATTTATTTATCTGAATAGTTAGACATTATTTTATGTGAGTTAGAACTTACCCTAAATTTCTTGTCTGCTTTAATTTCAAGTGGTGAAATAATTAAGTTTATTTAAGAAAACTAAATTATTGTAATGATCTAGGACTTAGCCTTTGGCTAGACGTATACCCAATATGTGTGATAAGCACAAAATCTTTTTTCTTTAAGCCTGAAGTTGACTGTTATATTTCCTTGGGATCGCTAGACTTCCCTCCCCCCACATTTCTTCTCCATTTTCACTGCTTGTTTCCCCTCAAATTTAAATTGTGAATAGAAGAAATACATTTTTCTTCTATTAAAAATTACTTTACCATGTTTTTCTTTTGACACTGTTCCAGTGTTTAGGAAGTTGAAGAAAATAATACAATAAATATTCATGAGCCCTTCAGATAGATCTGTCAATTGTTAACATTTGGCCTTTCTATTTATATAGAGAAATACATGCATACAAAATTTTTTCTGAACCTTTTGCACAGCTGTAGCAGATATCACAGCACCTCACCCCTAAATCCTTCAGCCTGCATCTCTTCAGAATAAGGGTGTTGTCCTGCAGAACCACAGTACTAAGTTTGTACCAGTATAAACTGGAATTCAATGGTGTGATATGCAGGCCATATTGCAACTTGCTCAAACTGGCACTGATTGTTTTAAAGAGCTCAAGCCCGTTATCCTATGAAGTGCCTTGCATTCTGGATTAGTGTATCCTCTCATGATTAGCTTTGTGTTATAAACACACTTTATGACAAAATACTACAGACCAGATGTTGTAAACATCTTATTGCATATGTTATAAGAGCTCTACTGTCAGATTATACCACTCCTAGTGCACAGATTACTCCATTGGAAGGGCTCATCTTTCCTCTTTCTAGTTAGTCCTCATCTGTGGGAGGACATTTGAAATGGTGTAAATATACTTTTCCTAGCAAAGCTTTCTTCCGTTTTTTTAACATCTCTACATTAGTTTTTACAGTAGGAGTTGCAATGTGATTAAGTAAGTCTTTCTACATTTTTTAGTTTCCCTTCTTCTCTAAAGATGGATGTTCCTTCCTATACCCTCACCACCTTTTCGAATATTACTATGGAACCATTGATTGTTTTTTAAATTTAATGTGTTACCCACTACCATTATTCTTTTTTGGAGGAGGCAGTGCTGGGGATCAAACTCAGGGCCTTGTGCTTGCTAGGCAAGCGCTCTTCCAGTTGAGCTAAATCCCCAGACCCCATTATTCTTTTTGATGGTCACTTTGTACTGAGTTTAGAACCCTTATTAGAAAGTTTTTAAAGGTTCTTTTTTTTTATACCATAATTATAAAGACTAAAGATTGTATGTATTTTTCCCCTGAATTATTGATCAAGGATTTGCAGTATTCAGAGAGTTTAATAAAACATTTGAATTTCTTCAGAAGCCTCACAGAAGGAGGAGGAAGAGGACACTTTAATTGAAGAACAACAGCTAGAAGAAGAGAAGCAGTTGGAGAGAGAGAGGTCAGCGCTAATTGAAACACTAATAGAACTCAGTTATTTTACTGCAGTATTACTAGCCTTTACTAACTAGCACTGGTTTTCTGTATAAAATCTTGTACGAAATAGGTCTTATGAAATATCCTGTATAAAATATTTAAATCTGGGCTGATAGGCTAAAACAAAATGTTATCTTTTTAAAAAATGAAAATATTTTTCACTGTTTTTGATAATTGGTAAATGTTTTTTAAAAAAACCCAAGTAAAAGGTGTAAAAAGTGAAAATTGTTATGTGAAAAGTTGTATTTCATTGTTTCAAATGTGCATTTCTGAATTAGTAAATTCGAATATCTTTTTATATATTTTATTACCTATTTGTAGATTGCTTAAGTCTTGCATCTTTCTCTTTTGGAATACTTGCTTTTTAATGTGTTTTGTAAGCAGTGTTATTACTTGATTAAGGATACTAATCCTTTGTCATATGTGCGATGTGTATTTTTCTCATCTGTTACCAATGCTAACTTGGCTTATGGTATTACTATGATTTGATTTTCATGTTGTTAACTTGCTTTATGATTGATGTCTGGCTTTGTGGCCTGACTCTAAAAGGTCTTCCCTAACCAAAGATGATGAAAATATTCCTTTTCTTAGTATTTTTCAGAGGTGGTTTGTTTTGTTTAAATGTGGCACCTACTAATGTGAACGTATTTAATGCCACTCAACTGTATACTTTAAAGTGGTTAAAATGGTAAATTTAGGTATGTATATTTTACTGCAATAAAATATACATTTTTTTAAAAAAGGAGAAAAAACTAATGGTATTCTTAGCTGTTTAGCACGATCACTGGAAATGTTGCTGTCTTTCTTGTAACTGGTTCCTGTTATCTACATAAGCATATAAATGGAATTATCAAAATGGGCCCCCTACTAATAAAAAAGGATTAAGAATGTGAAGTTGGTTTCAGCCAGATCTGAGTTCCAGTCCTCACCCCTGCTACTTACTAGCAATGTTCAAATTTCTAATCGCTCTAATTTTCAATTTCCTTGTCTTTAATAAGGAGGTAAAATCAATCATAGTATTTACCTAATAGAACTGTGAAGATTAAATGACATAATATGTGTATAGTGTTTGACAAGTATTAGATGCTGTAATTATTGGTTTTTAATTATAAATTTCTGTTGTGAAGGAAATATATATAGTCTGAATAGAGAAGTAAGTTTTGTTTTCCTGTTTACTTGAAATGCATCTTTTAAATTATATGTACCCAGTGTTCCTTTGGTCTTTGTTTATTCATATATAAGTTGCATACTACTTGAATTAATGTTGAAAAAACAGGAAAATTATGTGAAAATGCTATATGGCTTTATGTCCTGTTTTAAAGCAGATGTATAGTATATTCAAGTTATTAAATTGTAAAGTTTTTAACATTTACTTTTCTGTGGTCTTAAATTTATATACCATTTGGTTCAGTTGTATACAATTAATATGTTCCTCAAAAGATTCATAAATCAGAGTTCTGCACACTGAAACATCTATATGGTTCCCTAAGCGCACATAGGAATGTTGAGATATGCAATACACTGGCTTTTACCATGGCTAAAAGATGTGTTCCTGGAGTCGGTGGTTGGAAATGGCATATATTTTCCCGTAGAATATTTAAGTTATGATCAAGTCCTCAGGCTGGACTTATAACCTTATTTAATTCCTAATGGTTGCTGAAGTAATACAGAACAGTTTCTCATATTTCATATCTCCTTTGCAAAATAAGTGGGAAAGTAAAACCTAGGTTCATCTTTTTAAAAATCTCTATGGATTTCTTTATTTCAAAGGCATGTTTACGATATAGTTTTTTCCCCCCTGTAGTTTAGATGTTTGAAGACAATTGTAGGAGTCTCTTAGTTGTGTGGGTTAGTAGTAAAAAGATGCCAAGTTTTCATATTGCTGCAGTCATGGAATTGCCACTTTAAAATGCGTAGAATAGGCATGTGAGGAAATGCCATAGTGAAACCTATTATTTTGTACAATTAATGTGTATTAATAATTATAATAATAAAAAGAAATGCATAGACCATGAAGAATGTGGAAAGCTAATAGCTGCTTTGAAACTTAATACCCACCTATTAGCACCTAATCATCACTGTGATCCGCCTAAAGGTAAGGTCCTAGGGTTATCTTTTCATGTAAAAGATGTCGCAACTACTCAGCACTGTGGGAGGCTGAGGCAGAAAGATCACAAGTTTGAGCCCATCCTGGGCAACTTAGCTAGATCCTGTCTCAGACTAAAAAGGGGCAGGGGATGTTGCTCAGTGTGAAAGCCCTAGGATCCATCCCCAGTACTGGGGGTAAAAGATGCCACAGCTATTCATGCCTGTGAAATGTAGACATAATTGCAGCTTATTACTCAGTAGAGAGATAGTCTGAGGCTTAGTGTTTTTTCAAAAGCTCTACTTGTATCTTTTGGTTCTCTTACCCCTACTTGACTGCTTTTATAATATTTTAATCGTTCCCAAAACATATAATTTTTGTGTTTTTATTTGCTATCACATGTGTGTATGTATTTGTAGATTAATTCCCATTTCTTTTATTGATTACATCATTATATTAATAGGCAAAAATTACATGAAGAGTGGTTGCTGAGGGAACAGAAGGCACAAGAAGAATTCAGAATAAAGAAGGAAAAGGAAGAGGCAGCTAGAAAACGACAGGAAGAACAGGAGGTACAGTATTAATGCAATAACTCATTAAGTACTGTAGTTAACCACAGTAACTTTCATTAAGAGTTATATATCTTGAACTTAAAACAACTAATATTATCCTTTTTATCAGTAATTTTAAAGTATTCATTTCCTTGCTCTGTATGTTAAACGTATTTAAAAAGTGAGTCTAAAAATAAATGACCCTCTTGTCTTTTTTTCCTTTAAAGAGAAAGTTAAAGGCAGAATGGGAAGAACAGCAGAGAAAGGAGAAGGAGGAAGAGGAGCAGAAGCTGCAGGAGAAGAGAGAAAGAGAGGTGAGTGCTGTTGTTGGAGGACAGACACACTGTCTTCTGAGTGTGCACATGAGCTGTGTGATGGGTTGGAAGAACAAGCTGTGGGCATATTGGGCTTTGGTTTTTGTTTTCTTTTTTGTTGTTGCATCTTTTGTTTGTTTGGAAAGGGTCATATTTTTAGTCTGAAGATACACTGGAGTTTCCTTATGGTGTTCTTCTTTGGGTCTGTATAGAGGCAGATTCCTTAAATTAACGTTTTCTTCAGCTTTACCCAATCCCTTTATATCAGGGATTAGCAGACTTTTTCTCTAAAAGGCCAGATAGTGAATGGCTTAGGCCTTGATGTCTGTATGGTCTCTAGCAGAAATCCAACTCTGCCAGTGTCCCCTGAAAGGAGCCACAGATAATAGTAAATGAATGGATGTGGCTGCGTTTCAGTAGCGCATTCCTGCAGAATGGACAGCTGGCCCTGCTTTACACGCTGTACTATTGTCTAGTGAGTGGTGGTTTTCTGTGGTTCTGTTGCATATGTGTTGACTTCTTTAGAGAATAATATTTTGTATAGTTTCCACATTTATTTTGTTCATAGGAGATTTAACAGCTTATGACACCAGCAAGATTTACTTCATTTAAAGAAATCAGGAATTCAAATATTGAAGAATTAAGAAATCTTTTTTGTTTCTTTTTTTTTTTTTTCTGAATGTATTTATTTTATTTTTTTTTTTTAATTTTATTTTAAACCAAGAACATGTATTGGTACATTCTACATACAATGGTCACATTCATTACATTAATTCTGTACCTATACATGATGTATCTTGGTTCTCCCCCCTCTCCCCCCCTCCCCTCTGCACCCTCCCTCCCTATTTACAGCAGGTTCATTCATCATTTTCCATATTTTCCCTTTCCCCTC